>CAXITT010001272.1:4132-23338 GCA_964033795.1 Lymnaea stagnalis | reverse complement strand
AGGGGGAGGGGAGGGGGAGGGGAGGGGGAGGAGAGCAAACTTTTGGCTTTCTTTTGGTTTGGTTTTGGTGAAGGTTCTGAAATTCTTTACTTCAAGACCCAAAGGTTGAAGCCAATTTTATTGGAATTCAGTCAATTTTCAAAACTTGTGTCCGAATTTTTTAAAATAAAATTATTTAAAAAAAAAAAAGTTCAATCAGTACATTTGTCAATTGAGCCGTTCGCTTGCTTTTAACAGAATAATTTTTTTCTAACAATGATTCCAAAAAATTATAACATTATATGATGGCGAAAGCTTTTTTTTTAAAAAAAAAACCTAGTGGGCCAATCGGGAATTTTTCCTAAACATCTTGGAACAAGTTATTCCATCAAAACCGCTAACGTGTTTCGTTTTCAATTTTACTTTCATATATCACAAATATCAATTCTCATGATGTGTATGGATGGCTGTAAAGCTGTGTTCAATAGGCGCGCAGAAAAAAAAATTCCAAGAAGAGAGCACTGATTGTGAATCTTATAAAGTGATTTACGTGAAGGCATGTTGCGTCCAGTGAAGGCATGTTGCGTCCAGTGGAGGCATGTTGCGTCCAGTGAAGGCATGTTGCGTCCAGTCGCTCAGAAGTTCACGCATTGCGTCTGCCGTTGTTGGACCGGGTTATTGCTAATACATAGTGTATTGAGAGGGGCGGGAGGGGGAAACGTTGGAGGTGGGGGGGGGCGGAGGGGTGCTGTAGGATGGACCGCAATGGAGTTTGTAAGCAATACAACGCTGTACTTTATCGTGACTTTTTCCTGGAGCTCTGGCGACGGATCATCGATTTTAGAGTTATGTATCGGTCTCTGAGATCGCTTCCCCACCAAGACACTTTCCGGGGAATCCTCAGTATCATCGAGTGTCTGCCAGATAAAGTCTTGGCTAGAGTGTCTGCCAGATAAAGTCTTGGCTAGTGTGTCTGCCAGATAAAGTCTTGGCTAGAGTGTCTGCCAGATAAAGTCTTGGCTAGAGAGTCTGCCACATAAAGTCTTGGATAGAGTGTCTTCCAGATAAAGTCTTTTCTAGAGTGTCTGCAAGAAAAGTCTTGGCTTGACTGTCTGCCATATAAAATCTTTGCTAGTGTCTGCCAGATAAAGTCTTGGCTAGTGTGTCTGCCAGATAAAGTCTTGGCTAGACTGTCCTCCCGATAAAGTCTTGGCTAGAGTGTCTGCCAGATAAAGTCTTGGCTAGAGTGTTTGCCAGATAAAGTCTTATCTAGTCGTGGCTAGAGTGTCTGCCAGATAAAGTTTTGGCTAGACGTTCAGTTTCCGGCCGTAACAGGTTTGGTACGTGCTGGTATTTTGGATTGATATTTTGTTTGTGTCAGAATAACCCATCCTCTATAGGTGCATGAATAGCACAACTTGCTGTATGTGCATGACAGTGCAGTAAGCTCTCACAGGAGTGCAGTAAGCTATCACAGGAGTGCAGTAAGCTCTCACAGGGGTGCAGTAAGCTCTCACAAGAGTGCAGTAAGCTCTCACAGGAGTGCAGTAAGCTCTCACAGAAGTGCAGTAAGCTCTCACAGGAGTGCAGTAAGTTCTCACAGGAGTGCAGTAAGCTCTCACAGGAGTGCAGTAAGCTCTCATAGGAGTGCAGTAAGCTCTCACAAGTGAACATTTCTCTCAAACGTACAGAAAACTTGATTTCAAGCGAGGTGAATTCATTTTGTTTTAATTTATGCCGCCCTTTGTCCCCACAGCTAAAAATGAAAGAACCTCTGCTTCATGCTCGTCTGAGTTCATGCCAGAGTGTTGGCGTCGTTAAAAAAAGTGACACTGTTGTCTGAGTTTGTACTGAGCACTGAGTGAGTCACTGAGCACTGAGTGAGTCACTGAGCACTGAGTGAGTCACTGAGCACTGAGTGAGTGGTGGTCTTAGATCGGGAGCACTGAGTAGAGACACTGTTGTCTGAGTTTGTACTGAGCACTGAGTGAGTCACTGAGCACTGAGTGAGTCACTGAGCACTGAGTGAGTCACTGAGCATTGAGTAGTGATGGTCTCAGATCGCGAGCACAGAGTGAGTGGTGGTCTCAGATCGGGAGCTCTGGGTAGAGACACTTTGAAAAAATCGCTGAGAAAATATTTGTGCATCTGCTGGTCTGGAACTGCTGCGATAATGGTTTGGGAGGAACAGTGGCCAATCTGTTGTCATAAATAGTGGCTGGAGGAACAGTGGCCAATCTGTTGTCATAAATAGTGGCTGGAGGAACAGTGGCCAATCTGTTGTCATAAATAGTGGCTGGAGGAACAGTGGCTAATCTGTTGTCATAAATAGTGGCTGGAGGAACAGTGGCCAATCTTTTGTCATAAATAGTGGCTGGAGGAACAGTGGCCAGTCTGTTGTCATAAATAGTGGCCGGAGGAACAGTGGCTAATCTTTTGTCATAAATAGTGATTGGAGGAACAGTGGCCAATCTGTTGTCATAAATAGTGGCTGGAGGAACAGTGGCCAATCTGTTGTCATAAATAGTGATTGGAGGAACAGTGGCCAATCTGTTGTCATAAATAGTGATTGGAGGAACAGTGGCCAATCTTTTGTCATAAATAGTGGCTGGAGGAACAGTGGCCAATCTGTTGTCATAAATAGTGGCCGGAGGAACAATGGCCAATCTGTTGTCATAAATAGTGACTGGAGGAACAGTGGTCAATCTGTTGTCATAAATAGTAGCTGGAGGAACAGTGGTTAACCAGTTGTGCAACAGCAGCTTTTTTGGATTTAAAAAAAACAAACTATTTTCTTTACTTTTTTGTTGAAGGTTTTGGGGGTTGAGATCTGTTCTATTAGAACAATTCTAAGTTAAGGGATAGTTCTATTAGAACAGTTCTAAGTTTAGGGAAAGTTCTATTAGAACAGTTCTATGTTCAGGGAAAGTTCTATTAGAACAGTTCTATGTTAAGGGAAAGTTCTATTAGAACAGTTCTACGGTAAGGGAAAGTTCTATTAGAACAGTTCTACGGTAAGGGAAAGTTCTATTTGTTAAGTCCAGATCCAAGTGTTCTTGATTTTCTCAGTTTTATTTGAAAATTAAACTTGACCCTCATATAGCTATTTAATTGCATTAGCTCTGTTCTCTTTCTCTCTCTCTTTTCCCCCATCTTTCCATATCTCTTTTTCTCTCTCTGAGTTTTGCTCTATCTTCCCAGTATTTCACTCTCTCTGTCTCTGCTCTCTCCCCCTCGATTTATCTTTGTCTTTGATTCGTTGCATGCCCCCCCCTCCCCCCGTAATAGAGCTGCGTGTCCATTCAGCTGGTGATGTTAAAAAGAAGAAAAAAATAGATTAAAAAAAGGGTTTTGGTAACTCAAGCCTCCTAAATTTCAAGTTAAACTTTTTTTGAGGCGTCTGGGTTCATGATCTTCTGAGTCTGGGCATTTCCCACTCATGGCGTGGGAGGACAGGGGGGGGGGAATACAAGAGTGGGAGTGGGAAAAGGAGTTTGGGAGTGAAAGAAGAAGTTTAAGAGTGGGAGAAAGAATTTGGGAGACGTATACTTAGATGTTTATCACATTTTGGTGTATACTAAGATGTCCATCATATGATGTCCATCATATTTTGGTGTATAGTTAGATGTCCATCATATTTTGGTGTATACTAAGATGTCCATCATATTTTGGTGTATACTAAGATGTCCATGAAATTTTGGTGTATACTTAGATGTCCGTCATATTCAAAACTTTATCGGTCCCAAGTCAACCTAAAAGTATCGCTCCCACGTGAACCTAAAAGTATCGCTCCCACGTGAACCTAAAAGTATCGCTCCCACGTCATCCTAAAAGTATCGCTCCCACGTCATCCTAAAAGTATCGCTCCCAAGTCAACCTAAAAGTATCGCTCCCACGTCATCCTAAAAGTATCGCTCCCACGTCATCCTAAAAGTATCGCTCCCACGTCATCCTAAAAGTATCGCTCCCACGTCATCCTAAAAGTATCGCTCCCACGTCATCCTAAAAGTATCGCTCCCGTGTCGTCCTAAAAGTATCGCTCCCATGTCAACCTAAAAGTATCGCTCCCATGTCGTCCTAAAAGTATCGCTCCCATGTCAACCTAAAAGTATCGCTCCCATGTCGTCCTAAAAGTATCGCTCCCATGTCATCCTAAAAGTATCGCTCCCATGTCAACCTAAAAGTATCGCTCCCACGTCATCCTAAAAGTATCGCTCCCAAGTCAACCTGAAAGTATCGCCCCCACGTCGTGGAGTTGGAACCAATCTATTCAAAAGTTAAACCGCCGTAATGAGTCATTCTAGAAATCCTTTAGTTGTGTGTGTGTGTGTGTAAATGTGTGTTGTTGATTTGCGAGGGTGTGTGTGTGTGTGTTCGTGTTCGTTGTTTTGAAGAAAGTGGTGCCGGATGCTGTAAACAAAACATATGTTCCCTTTACTTGAAGTTATGTGGTCTGTTCATACTAGTGCAGGATGCTGTAAACAAAAGTATATGTTGCCTTTACTTGAAGTTATGTGGTCTGATCATACTAGTGCAGGATGCTGTAAACAAAAGTATATGTTGCCTTTACTTGAAGTTATGTGGTCTGTTCATACTAGTGCAGGATGCTGTAAACAAAAGTATATGTTGCCTTTACTTGAAGTTATGTGGTCTGTTCATACTAGTGCAGGATGCTGTAAACAAAAGTATATGTTGCCTTTACTTGAAGTTATGTGGTCTGTTCATACTAAAGTGTTTTAAATTTAAAAAAAAAGATTGTAATATCATTCATGATCCCATAGAGTTGTGTTACCTCTGTTATGGTGCCCCATAGTCTGCCATAGAGTTGTGTTACCTCTGTTATGGTGCCCCATAGTCTGCCATAGAGTTGTGTTACCTCTGTTATGGTGCCCCATAGTCTGCCATAGAGTTTTGTTACCTCTGTTATGCTGCCCCATAGTCTGCCATAGAGTTGTGTTACCTCTGTTATGGTGCCCCATAGTCTGCCATAGAGTTGTGTTACCTCTGTTATGGTGCCCCATAGTCTGCCATAGAGTTGTGTTACCTCTGTTATGCTGCCTCATAGAGTTGTGTTACCCGGGGAATGGTGCCCCATTGAGATGTGTTACCTCGGTTACGGTGCCCTACTCCACCCCATCCCCCTTCAGTTACCCCCAGGAATTGCGTCTCATGCCCCCCCCCCCTCTCACCTTTTTTGGCACAGGCAGACACACACAGCGCCAGGCAGCAGCGTCTCTCTCCNTGCGTCTCATGCCCCCCCCCCCTCTCACCTTTTTTGGCACAGGCAGACACACACAGCGCCAGGCAGCAGCGTCTCTCTCCATTCACCCCCCACAACCTGTCAACTGCCATCGACCCCCAGGCTGAATGACTTACTCGCCTGCTGCAGGGGTGTGAACTAAATGTCAAGTACTCCTGGGGCTCAAGCGAGTGGGGCCTGAGGTGGGGGTGGGGGGGGTCAGCTGTCTTCTCCCGCGATGGAAATCTTATGGGCTTTTATGTGCCTGCCTCCGCGCAGAGATTGGGACGCCATCGTCCCGTGACCATCATTCTTGGTGTTGTTATCATATAGAAAATAAATGCTAGGGTCAAGTCAAATCAGGCAGAATGAAGTCAGATTAGGCAGAGTGAAGTCACATCAGGCAGAATAAAGTCACATCAGGCAGAATAAAGTCACATCAGACGTTAAAAAAAAAACTTTACAAAATATAAATCAATAGTTATTCTTTTCTTGGCTATGTTATGAATAAATAATTAAGTTAATATTGGTTTGGATTTGATTTCTTTAAAGTTAATGAACAAAAAAGTGACCCTCACCCTGGGGTCAAAGGTTCTCAGTATACAGTCTCGTCTCAGCATGCATGTGTAAAAATGACGGCACATAACATGGCGGCACACAACCTTTGAACCCCAATCATTACATCATGACACTCAGATAATTGAGATGCCAGTCATCATAAGTCACGTGCTTTGCTAGCGCTCCCCCCCCCCCATCTTTTTCTTTAATTGACATCTCCACAACAGTTTGAGCTCCTTAATGACTTTATATTTTCGCTTGGGTCACAGATCGCGACTAGGTCAAGGGTTGACCTAGTTCCCCTATCGAACCCAAAAGTCCCAAACTTGACAGGTCTGAAGTCTTCTTGCAGATCCTCCAGGTTGTTGACATTGGGTGCTCGTCCGGTACTATAAGGGCGCAACTCCGTCATTACGAGCCAGTCTTAAGCTGCCATGTACTGCCCGTTCCAACTCTTTCAAAGAACATCAGCTTAGACAATTTCTTTTGTGCTCAATGTGGAACATACCTCATGTAGTATGACATATTTCTTTTGTGCTCAATGTGGAACATACCTCATGTAGTATGACATATTTCTTTTGTGCTCAATGTGGAACATACCTCATGTAGTATGACATATTTCTTTTGTGCTCAATGTGGAACATACCTCATGTAGTATGACATATTTCTTTTGTGCTCAATGTGGAACATACCTCATGTAGTATGACATATTTCTTTTGTGCTCAATGTGGAACATACCTCATGTAGTATGACATATTTTAATATACGTTCAGAGAGTGAGGACCGGGAACTTGTGTAGTAGACGGTTGGCTTAAATAGTATATCACTTCCAAAGGATGCCACCTTCTCCTTAAGGCTCTCACCAATGACAACATTGTATCACTTCCAAAGGATACCACCTTCTCCTTAAGGCTCTCACCAATGACAACATTGTATCGCTTTTTAAGGATGCCACCTTCTCCTTCTTAAGTCTCTCACCAATGACAACATTGTATCGCTTTTTAAGGATGCCACCTTCTCCTTAAGTCTCTCACCAATGACAACATTGTATCACTTCCAAAGGATACCACCTTCTCCTTAAGGCTCTCACCAATGACAACATTGTATCGCTTTTTAAGGATGCCACCTTCTCCTTCTTACGTCTCTCACCAATGACAACATTGTATCGCTTTTTAAGGATGCCACCTTCTCCTTAAGTCTCTCACCAATGACAACATTGTATCGCTTTTTAAGGATGTCACCTTCTCCTTAAGTCTCTCACCAATGACAACATTGTATCGCTTTTTAAGGATGCCACCTTCTCCTTAAGTCTCTCACCAATGACAACATTGTATCGCTTTTTAAGGATGCCACCTTCTCCTTAAGTCTCTCACCAATGACAACATTGTATCGCTTTTTAAGGATGCCACCTTCTCCTTAAGTCTCTCACCAATGACAACATTGTATCGCTTTTTAAGGATGCCACCTTCTCCTTAAGTCTCTCACCAATGACAACATTGTATCGCTTTTTAAGGATGCCACCTTCTCCTTAAGTCTCTCACCAATGACAACATTGTATCGCTTTTTAAGGATGCCACCTTCTCCTTAAGTCTCTCACCAATGACAACATTGTATCGCTTTTTAAGGATGCCACCTTCTCCTTAAGTCTCTGACCAATGACAACATTGTATCACTTCTAAATGATGACACCCTTCTCCTTCTTAAGTCTCTCACCAATGACAACATTGTATCACTTCTAATGAAGGCCACCTTCTCCTTCTCAAGTCTCCCACCATTGACCATCTCCACCGTCACCCGGGCAGAGTGTGACACTTTAACGGCCACGAGAGGACATTACCTTCCAATAACTGTCAATACAACTTCACCGCGAGACGCCAATAGACACTCACTCGTTAGGTTAAAAGCCCTCGAGTGGGGCCCCGTCCACCCCAGACTTGCCATGCGTGGAGCTCAGAATGGGGTAACGAGTGGCCAGTGCTTTCGTTGTTGTGCATCAAGTGGAACCACAGAGGACGCCATTTTGAAAACTTCACCTCTATATTTGGTTTTATGTCTATTAAAAACTGTTTTGTTTTAGAAATAAGAGTTTGTGTTGGTTCAGCGCCATTTTGAGCAACAGATCGAGCCATTAGATGCAATAGGTTAAATCATAGAACCATTAACAAACTAACTAGAGAGAGAAAGAGAGAGAGAAGAGAGAAAGACACGAGAGAGAGAGAGAGATAATAGAGAGAAGAGAGAGAGAGAGAGCCATTTAGACGCCAACCAAGACACTTTCAAAGTTTACAATTAAACTGCTATTGATTTTTTTTAGTGAATACGAGGAGAGATGTGCCCGTGTTTTAGACGCCCCGTGGCATGTGTTTTAGACGCCCCGTGGCTTGTGTTTTAGACGCCCCGTGGCTTGTGTTTTAGACGCCCATGGCTATGCTTTAGAATTGTGTTTGATAACTCTAGTGCTAGGGTTGCAACTTCACTGATTGCCCCCCTTTAGAGACTAAACCACGGACGAAACTGAGATTCGGACTTTTGAAGATCTTGGTCCGATTCACCAGGGCAGAAATTATTCCTTCAGGTTGGGAAGATGTCGTTTTGGATAAAGTCTTTCTTTCTTCTTGCATTCTCATCTTGGACGTATAGACCGGTATACGCAACTCTTACTTAAAAACCAGTATAGGAAACTCTTACATATAGACCAGTATAGGAAACTCTTACTCATAGACCAGTATTGGAAACGTGTAATTATATACCAGTACACGACACGTGTACTTGTATACCAACATACTACACATATTAAAGGGTATACGAGAATACAATGCATTCTAAGAACATGTAATCAAGTTCTACTTTTTACTGTCTTCAAACTCGTCTTTGAAAGAAAGTCTTTTTTTTAGACTCTAAATGTTCCCCGTTTTTTTCTCTCTCCCCCCCCCCCCCCCCCCCCCCTTTTTTTTTCCCCCCCCCCCCCCCCCCCCTACTTTTAAGCCAAGTTATATTATTGAGTGTGACTGCGCATGTCCACAAACTGGAAACGGGTCAGGTAGAATTAAGGCCACCCTCTCTACAACTAATCGCATGTCTGTTGTCTGGTCGGTTGAAAAGCCCTATTGTCTTTAGCCCCGGGGCCACTGAAGAGTTTGACCTGGTGGGGCGTGTTTATGACACGGTGGTCAATGCAGCGGCACGCGTGCCGAATGTGCCGTGACAACTTCCTTCGTCATGCATTCATAGGGACCGTGATATTTTTTACTGTAACTCATCAAGTCCGGTCAAAGAGCTGCACTTTCAGTGTAACTCATCATGTCCGGACAAAGAGCAGCACTTTCAGTGTAACTCATCAAGTCCGGACAAAGAGCAGCACTTTCAGTGTAACTCATCAAGTCCGGACAAAGAGCAGCACTTGCAGTGTAACTCATCATGTCCGGGCAAAGAGCAGCACTTTCAGTGTAACTCATCATGTCCGGACAAAGAGCTGCACTTTCAGTGTAACTCATCAAGTCCGGACAAAGAGCTGCACTTTCAGTGTAACTCATCAAGTCCGGACAAATAGAAGCACTTTCAGTGTAACTCATCAAGTCCGGACAAGGAGCAGCACTTGCAGTGTAACTCAGCATGTCCGGACAAAGAGCAGCACTTTCAGTGTAACTCATCATGTCCGGACAAAGAGCAGCACTTTCAGTGTAACTCATCATGTCCGGACAAAGAGCAGTACTTTCAGTGTAACTCATCATGTCCGGGCAAAGAGCAGCACTTTCAGTGTAACTCATCATGTCCGGGCAAAGAGCAGCACTTTCAGTGTAACTCATCATGTCCGGACAAAGAGCAGTACTTTCAGTGTAACTCATCATGTCCGGGCAAAGAGCAGCACTTTCAGTGTAACTCATCATGTCCGGGCAAAGAGCAGCACTTTCAGTGTAACTCAGCATGTCTGGACAAAGAGCAGCACTTTCAGTGTACCAATATACGACACATGTACTTACATACCAATATACGACACTTGTACTTATGTACCAATATACGACACTTTACTTATGTACCAATATACGACACTTGTACTTATGTACCAATATATGACACTTGTCCTTACGTACCAATATACGACACTTGTACTTATGTACCAATATACTACACTTGTTCTTATGTACCAATATATGACACTTGTACTTATGTACCAATATACGACACTTGTGCTTATGTACCAATATATGACACTTGTACTTACGTACCAATATACGACACTTGTACTTATGTACCAATATACGACACTTGTACTTATGTACCAATATACGACACTTGTACTTACGTACCAATATACGACACTTGCAGGGTTTCTTACAGCTATATCTCCAGGGGCAGTGCCCCCGTCCCCGGGGGAGAGCCAAGCCCCCCTCCCCCCGAGCAAAAATATGTCCAACAATAAAGCAACTGGCACTGCCCCCCACCCCCCAAAATGTAAAGTTTCTGAAATAATCACTGGACACTTGTAATACGATAATACATCCCACTTGTATGGAATGTTGACTAGTAACACACACAACTACTGATGTCTCGTTTAGTGGAACATTGTCGACATGACATTGACATGTTGTGGCATGAGAAAAGCGTTTTGTTGATGGGGAGTGCATGCAGGCGCGCGACAAAAATAGTTTTAGTAGCTAGTGTGCTGTCGTAGAGAGTATATTATGTGACGTCTTGTACAGGCGGTTTCTGATTGGTCGGGACAGTTATCATGGCGGCGATGATCGTTAACTCAACTCAGATTTATGTGGCTAATTGCCGGAGAGCTGACGTGCGTAAAGGTACCGGCTTATGGCGGCAGGTATGTGACATATGACTGCATCCTGCACATACATCCACCTCAATGTCCGAGCCACACATCCTAACCACACCAAATACCATGCCACACGTGTGCCTACTCTAGCCAAGGCGTATATCCTTATAAGTGTGGGGGTGTTGCTCAGTTCGTCGACCCAGTAGCAAGACTTAGCTAAGACGACTGGGAATAGACCAGGATGCAGCAGATGACCAGCAATGTGCTCTTCATGCGTTGCAGGGGTTGTCGGAACTTTCATCGTGCTAATGTCGTACCGCCTACGGGACTCCACCTCAGGGTTCAATTTCAGAGTTTGCCCTCTTTTAGAGGCAAGTTTAACTTGTCCCATCCACCATTATGTTGATGGTGTGTTTTTTGCTGGGGGATTGAACTTGAGTCCACTAGCCACTAGCTTGGGTTTGACTCAGTTAAGACCACTGGGCCACCCAGCAATCTACACCTAGCTAACCCCTGACCCCGACACCCACTACACCAATTCATTATTCCTAATTCTTGAACACCTTTTAAAACAACCACATGAAACAACCACATGAATCAACCACATGAAACAACCACATAAACAACCACATGAAACAACCACACGAAACAACCACACGAAACAACCACATGAAACAACCACATGAAACAACCACACGAAACAACCACATGAAACAACCACATGAAACAACCACACGAAACAACCACACGAAACAACCACATGAAACAACCACACGAAACAACCACACGAAACAACCACATGAAACAACCACATGAAACAACCACACGAAACAACCACACGAAACAACCACACGAAACAACCACACGAAACAACCACACGAAACAACCACATGAAACAACCACACGAAACAACCACATGAAACAACCACATGAAACAACCACATGAAACAACCACACGAAACAACCACACGAAACAACCACATGAACCAACCACACGAAACAACCACACGAAACAACCACACGAAACAACCACATGAAACAACCACATGAAACAACCACACGAAACAACCACATGAAACAACCACATGAAACAACCACACGAAACAACCACATGAAACAACCACATGAAACAACCACATGAACCAACCACATGAACCAACCACATGAAACAACCACACGAAACAACCACATGAACCAACCACATGAAACAACCACATGAAACAACCACATGAACCAACCACATGAACCAACCACATGAACCAACCACATGAAACAACCACATGAACCAACCACATGAACCAACCACATGAAACAACCACACGAAACAACCACATGAAACAACCACATGAAACAACCACACGAAACAACCACACGAAACAACCACACGAAACAACCACATGAACCAACCACACGAAACAACCACACGAAACAACCACACGAAACAACCACATGAAACAACCACACGAAACAACCACATGAAACAACCACATGAAACAACCACATGAAACAACCACATGAAACAACCACATGAACCAACCACATGAACCAACCACATGAAACAACCACACGAAACAACCACATGAACCAACCACATGAAACAACCACATGAAACAACCACATGAACCAACCACATGAAACAACCACACGAAACAACCACATGAACCAACCACATGAAACAACCACACGAAACAACCACATGAACCAACCACATGAAACAACCACATGAAACAACCACATGAAACAACCACATGAACCAACCACATGAAACAACCACATTTCATTTACAATTGCGGATCTTCAAAATAAACCGTCTTGCTAGCAGTGGGACACCCGGCACGCAGGCGTGTCATGACACACACGCGTGTCATTTGAACAACATCCTTACTCCTCTGTTCCTGTTCTGGCAAAAATTTCAACATGGCGGCTCTTTCATTGAACAACACCCTGTCATAGAACAGAGAACTCTTAACCAAACTAATTGGATTTACCGCCCCTTTTAAACCAATCTAAGTCAGGCTTATCGTTACTGGGGGAATGCGTTAATCAAGATAATGATAAGAAGAAATTTCAGTGTATCATTATAATGATAAGAAGAAATTTCAGTGTATCATTATAATGATAAGAAGATATTTCAGTGTATCAGTAATAATGATCGTCACCTGAATTATAACCAGGAAGGTGAGAAATACGGTAATTAGACTAAATGCAATAATTATAATAACAATACTAATAAAGAGCATCATCGTGATAATCATCAAGATTATCATAATCATGAAACACTATTGGCTAGTCGAAAAATTAAATTATAAAAATAATAAATTAATATTAATCATAACAATAAAACATGTTATCGTGAGCAATAATGAATTCATGGTAGCCCAAACATTTAGCATCCTTATGTCTTACAGGTAGCCCAAACATTTAGCATCCTTATGTCTTACAGGTAGCCCAAACATTTAGCATCCTTATGTCTTACAGGTAGCCCAAACATTTAGCATCCTTATGTCTTACAGGTAGCCCAAACATTTAGCATCCTTATGCCTTACAGGTAGCCCAAACATTTAGCATCCTTATGCCTTACAGGTAGCCCAAACATTTAGCATCCTTATGTCTTACAGGTAGCCCAAACATTTAGCATCCTTATGTCTTACAGGTAGCCCAAACTTTTAGCATCCTTGTGTCTTACAGGTAGCCCACACTTTTAGCATCCTTATGTCTTACAGGTAGTCCAAACAATTAGCATCCTTATGTCTTACAGGTAGGCCAAACATTTAGCATCCTTATGTCTTACAGGTAGCCCAAACTTTTAGCATCCTTGTGTCTTACAGGTAGCCCAAACATTTAGCATCCTTATGTCTTACAGGTAGCCCACACTTTTAGCATCCTTATGTCTTGCAGGTAGCCCAAACATTTAGCATCCCTATGTCTTACAATCCTTTCATTAACCATTAAAAAAAACCTTAGTCACGTGATAAATTGTTTGTAGTCACGTGATAAATTGTTTGTATTCACGTGATAAATTGTTTGTAGTCACGTGATAACTTAATTGTTTGTAGTCACGTGATAAATTGTTTGTAGTCACGTGATAACTTAATTGTTTGTAGTCACGTGATAAATTGTTTGTAGTCACGTGATAAATTGTTTGTAGTCACGTGATAACTGAATTGTTTGTAGTCACGTGATAAATTGTTTGTAGTCACGTGATAAATTGTTTGTAGTCACGTGATAACTGAATTGTTTGTAGTCCGGCGGGCGGGCTTACAAGTAAGAAAAGGCAACTCACAAGCAGCTTTCTCTCTGTCGGTCAGTGCTTGCTTCCCATGTGACCTTTCAACCTCTGTCCTGGTTATGACGACCAACGGGAATGAACTAACTTGGACTCTGACGTCACTCCAGGCACTGCTGACCCACTTCCCTCCTTCGTTCGTCCTTCCCTCCCTCCCCCCCCCCCCCGCCCCCCCCCCCCCCCCCCCCCCACCCCCCCCCCCCCCCCCCCCCCCCCCCCCGGTCCCCACACCACCCACCTGCTCACCCACCATGGCCTCAACTCCAGCCGCCCGTTTAATGAGTTGTTGTATCCCCATTAACCGGCGCTGCCCCGCTAATCGCAAACAATGTCTCGTCTGTCGACAGACAAACATCACACCGCGATGTTTTATAATGGCCAGTTCAATTCCGGAGTCGGGGTTGGGAAACAGGGAGGGCACATGAGTGATTGTGACTCTTGTACCGCAGCTCCCAGCCTTCAGAACGTTCGCTAAACACATGCCGGTTAAAAAAAATAAAATAATATGCCTAGGACATGACGTCACAAAGGCAACATCAAGCAGGTTGGGGTTTGTTTTTTTTCAACTTTAAAACAGGGGCACGAAGATAATGGAGTGACCCTATACATATCCGAAAATGAAATGGTTTTTTTCCGGACATTTTCTTAATGGAAAAACCCCACCAACTGCAGTTTGATGTAAGGTGGCTGTTATTTACAGCTCTAGTCAGATGAGATTGATCATACATAGTCCGTGATTCTAGTGAGATGAGATTTATCATAGTTCATGGTTCTAGTAAGATGATATTTATCATAGTCCGTGATTCTAGTGAGATGAGATTTATCATAGTTCGTAATTCTAATAAGATGAGATTGATCATAATTTATGATTTTAGTAAGATGATATTTATCATAGTTAATGATTATAGTCAAATAAGATTTATCATAGTCCATGATTCTAGTAAGATGATATTTGTCATAGCCCGTGATTCTAGTAAGATGAGATTTATCATAATTTATGATTTTAGTAAGATGAGATTTATCATAGTTCATGATTATAGTCAAATGAGATTTATCATAGTCCATTATTCTAGTAAGATGAGATTTATCATAGCCCGTGATTCTAGTAAGATGACATTTATCATAATTTATGATTCTAGTAAGATGAGATTTATCATAATTTATGATTTTAGTAAGATGAGATTTTCTAGTAAGATGACATTTATCATAGTTCATGATTATAGTCAGATGAGATTTATCATAGTTCATGATTCTAGTCAGATGAGATGTATCACAATCAATGATTCTATTAACATTAAATTTATCATATTCCATGATTCTATTCACATTAAATTTATCATATTCCATGATTCTAGTAGGATGAGATTTTCCAAAGTTCATGATTTAATCATAGCAGTACCATACCAACCTCTTTCCCTGAGGCTTAAGACAAACAAACCATCCCTTACCTCTATGCAACCCATCTCTCACAACCCATTTCTTACCTCTGTACAACCCATCTCTCACAACCCATTTCTTACCTCTATACAACCCATCTCTCACAACCCATTTCTTACCTCTATACAACCCATCTCTCACAACCCATTTCTTACCTCTGTGCAACCCATCTCTCACAACCCATTTCTTACCTCTATACAACCCATCTCTCACAACCCATTTCTTACCTCTATACAACCCATCTCTCACAACCCATTTCTTACCTCTATACAACCCATCTCTCACAACCCATTTCTTACCTCTGTGCAACCCATCTCTCACAACCCATTTCTTACCTCTATACAACCCATCTCTCACAACCCATTTCTTACCTCTATACAACCCATCTCTCACAACCCATTTCTTACCTCTATACAACCCATCTCTCACAACCCATTTCTTACCTCTATACAACCCATCTCTCACAACCCATTTCTTACCTCTATACAACCCATCTCTCACAACCCATTTCTTACCTCTGTGCAACCCATCTCTCACAATCCCACTCACCACACACACAACCTCCAACTCACCACACACACAACCACCAACTCACAACACACACAACCACCAACTCACCACACACCCCCCTCCCAAAAAGAAATAAAAAAATAAAATTCATACGTTATCACCCCTGCATCCACAATCCACAGATGGTCACCCCTGCATCCATAATCCATAGATGGACAACGCATCAGCCCCTCAACCCCCTCACACACCCCCCTCCCCCCACCGTTCCCTTGTCTTAGTAATGTCAGCACTTTGAAATCAACTCAATCAGCAATGAAATACATCTCAGCCTATCTCTATCCCTTTTTTTATTGCCGCAATTTAAAATAATTTGGTGAAATTTCAGCTGTTTTGTCAAGAAAGACCTGCCCGGTCGCTTCATGCTCCTTTGAAGAGAAAAAAAAAATTTCTTAACCGCCCCAACCTCTCTCCCCTCCCTCTCTCCTCTCCCCCCTCCCGTCTCCTCTCCTCCACCATGTAATCGGTTCTCCCTCACCGCCCGAGAGAATCGCTCAGGCGATGTGGGTGGTCGGCCCTACTTCCTAAGCGCTGTGTTCTGTTTGCGAGACGGCAATGTAAAACACAACAGCCTCCTGCCGTCACAGCTCTCTCCTCCTACCCGCCGCCCTCCTTCATATCGTGGCAGGGGCGGATCCGGATTTGAAGAGGGGAGCCCCACGTTCAGATGCTGATATTATGGGGTGTACCCACGTCCTTTATACACAGTGTTCCTCGCTTCTTTTGGGGCCCCTACGTTCAGATGCTGATATTATGGGGTGTACCCACATCCTTTATACACAGTCTTCCCGGCTTCTTTTGCAAATATTCGTCCCACTTACTCTAAAAATAAATGCTTTTATATGAAAGGGCAATTGTGATTTTCATTAGATATATTTTTTTTTGTCCTCCAAATTCCGCTCACTTATCGCAACGATAAAGCCAAGCGCAATCCAAACAATATCCGAAATTGTGGATGTTTTTATTGGATAAAATTGTAGCTATCAATTCAATACTCTATCACGGCTCTTGTATTGAAATGTTCAAAGTAATCCATTGAAAAATGTATTATTTTAAATTTGTTTATTTCTTTTAAATTAATTCTCTTTCTTATTTCTGTTGTCTTTGTTTTTTAATGGACATTGACTTACTTTTTAACCCCAAAAAAGTCACTAGAAACTCCTTATTTGGGTGCCTGATTGACGGGTGATGGATATCTCGGTAATTAGACAATCCTACCCTGGATCCGCCTTTTTTTTTTTCTCCCCCCCCCTTACCTCGTGCCGGAGTCGGCAACAGCTCGGGTTTTGATTGGTCGGCGGGGCCCGTGTTATGGAGGTACTGCTCCGTAACGCTCTGGGTGGCAAATGCCACCGAGGTAGTTCCTACCGCCTCTATACAGAGTCTGCTATCCCCGGCTTTTCACGGGGATACAATACACTACAAAGGTGTCGCCCGGGACTCTGCCGGGAAACGGAGCGAGAAATATCATACACTGCTAACACCACCGAGCTAGTGGCTAGTTAGTTGTCTTCTGGCTACATCTACTAAAGGTGTGCAATCTTGTGGTGTGTGTGTGTGTGCGGTGGCTGCTGTTTTAGTATCATTACAGATGACGTGCTGTGTTCCAGGCCTGTTTCATCAATGTGAATGTGGGAAATTATGTCATGGAAATTGTGTGTGTGTGTGTGATTTCATATGAGGAGTTTATCGGGGCGGAGCTCAAGAGATGAGCTCCGGTTTGGATTGATCTCTTTCGTAAGTCAAGATACCGGCTAAATTTGCATGTGGTGGATTGCTGGATATCGAGATACTGGATAGTGCCCGAGTTGAAATGTGTGGATAAATGTTATGTTTTCATCTGCATCATCTGATACGCTGGCCAGGATGAGTCATGGAAATGTAATGATGTGTTAATTGGGGTGTGATCGGTTCTTATGATGATATCATCCTCTGGGATGTGATGAAGTATCTCTTGGATATCACTGTGTAGCTCTTGGATACTGTTGTGTTCCACTTTGGATACTGTGATGTCACACATGGATAATGTGGATCTAATAGCAGTACATTGATGGACCATTTGGATTATTGTTTCGTAGAAACTGGTTTGTCTTCCACACCAAGGTACGCATGATTGTATGATAATTATATCTTTTGGAACATGGGGCCACAAAGCCCTTTAAATAATAACCAGTTATCTCAGAAAATATTAATTTGATTAAAAGTTGATGATTGATACCACGATTGATAACTTGACTGAAGTAATTAGCGTATCAATTGATTTCAAACGTATTTATCCATTTAATCATGGTAAAAATATATTAACAACATATCAATACTGGTGGGGTAATTATCAACATTTAAATACTGTTGAGGTAATTATCAACATTTAAATACTGTTGAGGTAATTATCAACATTTAAATACTGTTGAGGTAATTATCAACATTTAAATACTGTTGAGGTAATTATCAACATTTAAATACTGGTGATGTAATTATCAACAAATCAATACTGGTGACGTAATTATCAACATATCAATACTGGTGACGTAATTATCAACATATCAACACTGGTGACGTAATTATCAACATATCAATACTGGTGACGTAATTATCAACATAAAAATATTTGTGAGGTATTTATCAATATATAAATACTGGCGGGGTCATAATCAACATGTAAATACTGGTGAGGTCATTATCAAATCATCATGAGATAAAAACGCTTAATTGATAATTTAGCATTTTAACAAAATAGTTTAACAATTGATTTGAATATGCATTCTTAATGTTACAAAATATTTTACCAATTAGAACTATTTAACATAGTATTTAGTATTAGTTTTTGAGGTTCGTACAAATGTAATAATCGAAATTGAGATTTTTTGAAAATTGACAGTTTGAGTAACTCTTGCCTACTGGCAGTGTTGCCCTGGACACAAGGTTCAAGTGTTTAGTCGAAAAGTTGACCACCCTATGGTCTAGGCCAGGCCTGCACAACATACGGCCGGCGGGCCGCGTGTGGCCCGCCAGCACCCACTTTGCGGCTCGCGAAGTAACGAAATATTGTTTAGTCTTATTATTTTCTTAATAGCTTTCCTCTGTCCTATTTTCTGTTGGCCCGCACACGTTTTTCATAAAGTTTTACGGCCCGCCTTACATTTTGAGTTGGGCGGGCCTGGTCTAGACCACCCACCATATGGTCTAGTCGAGACCACCCACCCTATGGTCTAGTCTAGCCACCCACCCTATGGTCTAGTCGAGACCACCCACCCTATGGTCTAGTCTAGACCACCCACCCTATGGTCTAGTCTAGACCACCCACCCTATGGTCTAGTCTAGACCACCCACCCTATGGTCTAGTCTAGACCACCCACCCTATGGTCTAGT
>CAXITT010001271.1:81025-116151 GCA_964033795.1 Lymnaea stagnalis | reverse complement strand
TTTTTGTTTTTTTTTTCGTTTTTGGGATCTCGCACAAAAAAATTTTTTTTTTTTTGCAACCATTTTAAAATTTTTCTTTTTACGCAAGAGGCCTTTAAATTTTTTTTTTTTTTTTTCTTGGAATGAGTTATATAAAATTAATTTCAAAAAGAGAAAATGCATGGGTGTATATAATTTAAATCAAATAAAAGACATTAAATTGTGTGTGTGACATAATAATTAGGTTTCTGCAGTAATACAACAGTTCTACAACATTCCGTTTGTGGCCGGGGGCCTTAAACTTGTTTTGCCCCTTTCATTAGCTATATAAATATATTTTCCGGATGTTATATAGTGTTAGTAAGGTGTTTTATGTTCTTTTATATTCAAGGACTTTAACAACATAGGATCCATTTTCTTTCATATTGTCTGTCAAATTTATCTTTGAAATAATATATAATACTAATGACTGGGATTGAGTGAGCAGTGTATGACGTCATTTCTATGGTAGAAGGTTGAGTTCCTTCTCCTCATCTTGAAAAATTCTCAGGGTGGGCATAGTTGAGGACTTCACGTCTCTACCTTGGGGGAAGGACTGTCTAGCTGTAAGTAGTAGGCAATCATTTCTAGAAGTCATTTTTTGTTATAGACTCCTAGAATATCACTGTCCTATGTAATGAAGTCTTACGTGAGTTGTAATGAATTACTAGAGTACTAGAGTTGTATCAGGTACAAATTCACCGAAATTGTTGGCGTAGATTCCTAAATTACAAGATTAAAATATGATGCAGTCTCAAATGAATTTGCTTATGTAGACTCTTAAAACACAGAGTTTTTAGCGTCAAGGGACACGATTCATGTTTACCCCCTTAATCCAACTTTATTTTCAACCATTTAATATCATCAAAATCCATTCCCCCTGCCCACTAGACTGTCGCCCGGGAAATATGCCCCATTTACCACCCCTTAGATACGCCTATTGCCGCTGGCAAAGGGTACAACCCCCCCCCCCCCCCCCCCCACATTTGAAATTCCAGCTGGGTAAAAATGTCTGAAATAAACCCTGCCTTGACCAATCCCCGGCCTTTAAACTCGGAAAGAAGAAAAAGCAAACTTCAAATAAACAAATAAACAACATTTGGAATAATTATAAATAAGTTTCATGTGTAAGAGTTTGTCGTGTGCTAAAACTATTAAACAATTGTTTAGGGAGAGCTTTAAATATGGAACATTGATAAAAAGTGGATTCTGGTTTCATTTTGGTATTTGAAATTTGCTCTAAATATCTGTCATATATTTTTAAAATATGTTTTTTCTTAAGTACCTGCATTTAAAAGGGCATATCATGTCAAGAAAGAAATTTCTAGCGCATGCTAATATATTGCCGCCATAATTGATTTCGTTGAACATCTCTTATCTGGACGCTTTTTTGCTAACCCCGTTGCCGTCGACATAACAGAGCTGTACTGTACGATATTGATTAAGTCAAGAATTGGAAGCGATGATGGAATTTAAATTTTATATTACTACTGAAGTGGGATAAATTACACGAGTTAAAATAGCTCTAATTTTAAGATAGATATGTTTTAAATGTCGGGGTTCAGCTAATAATATTTGCGTACAGGGAGATTGGACGTCCCAGGATTTGTGTGAGGGGGTCGGGAAGGTGGTGTGTGTGAAGGAGAGAGAGAGAGCGTATTTTGGAATTGCATCCTTACAAGTAAGGATCGAATTCGAGTGTATCGTCAAAAGACCCGTGTTTCGGCCATACCATTTGGTTAAGCTTTATTACTTAAATATATAGAACTTTTATAATTCAAACTTCAAAGTTTCTTGAAAGCCGCAAGATCTTCTTCTTCTTTATTTTAAGGGCCCACGATCAATGAATATCATTCTGGCTCCTATGTTTCAGAGAGGTTTGCGATGTTACTGTCCATGGGTTTCAATGGGATACTTCACTGGTTGCAAGGGCGACTCAGCAGTGGTGTTATGAACTGGGGGTTGGAATACAGGAGGCAATAGACACAAATGTATCGAGTGTAGCCGCCTCAACTGTTGCTTTTGGAAGCTTGTTCCAGTCCCCTATTGTCTTCGGCAGGAATGAGGAGCTTCTGTACTTCGTTCTTGTTTTTACCAGCCGGAACTGTTTGTCGTGACTTCGTCGCAGTCTGGGGGGAAGATTAACGAGTTTCTGTTTGATTCCGGAGCAGTGCACCAGTCCATTTGTTATCTTGTACAACATGGTGAGCCTGGATAGTCGTCGTCGTTCTTCCAATGTCGACCAGCCCAGTGTTTCCAGCATGCTGCCAACACTCGAGGTGCTTCTGTAGCGGTTCATGACAAAGCGTGCTGCCCGTCGCTGGACCGCCTCCAACCTGTCTATGCTTTTCTGGGTAAATGGGTCCCAGACTGTAGAAGCATACTCTAAAATAGGTCGGACAAAGGCTTTATAGGCTTTTTCTTTCACGCTTGAGTTGCCGATCTTCAGATTGCGCCTTAGGAACCCCAGGGTCTTGTTTGCCCGGTTGCACACACTGTTAATGTGCTCGTCCCAGCGGACCTCTCTTTGGATGGTAACACCCAAGTACTTAACGGAGGAAACTGGCTCAAGAATATGGCCATGCAGTTCGTAAGAGTGGTTTAGAGGGAACCTGCTTCTGGAGACTGACAGGGTTTGGCACTTGACGGGATGAAATTCCATGTCCCAGCTTATCTCCCACTCAGCTAACCGATTGAGGTCTTGTTGAAGCTGGCTCTGGTCAGAGCTGTTGACCATTGTCCTATATACCGCCGTGTCGTCTGCGAACAGTCTTGCTTGAGAGGTCAGCTTCTCGGGCAGATCGTTGATATATGCTAGGAACAAACAAGGGCCTAGCACTGAGCCCTGGGGGACCCCTGACTTAACACCGACAAAGGAGGAGGTTTTGCCATCTACCACTACTGCCTGGCATCGGTCGCTGAGGAAGCTAGAGATCCATGTTTTGGTAGTGCCTTGGATCCCATATCTATGCAGTTTGTGCAATAGCAAGCTATGGTTGACACGGTCAAACGCTTTTGAAAAGTCCAGCACAAGCACATCAGTCTGCTTGCTGTTCTCCAAGTTGGTCGTCAACTCTTCAGCAAATTCAAGGAGTTGGGTCTCGCATGATCTGTTGACTCGAAAGCCATGCTGACAGTCATTGAGTATGTTATTTCTCTCCAGGTGATTCATGACCGCGCTTACGATTATGTGTTCCAATAGTTTACATAAAACGCTAGTGAGGGATACAGGGCGGTAATTGGCTGGGTCGTAATGTTCTCCTTTTTTGTAGATCGGAGTGACATACGCTGTTCTCCAGTCAGTTGGAACTTTGCCTGTGAATAGCAGATAAACTTAGAAATATTAATAAACGCTATAAAATTCCAAACTTTTGCTCTTTTCTTATTAAAATAATAAAAAAAACAGACTTTAAAGACACATTTTTGAAAGTTATATATTAATAAGACACGAACAAATTGTGTCAATAGAACAATATGAGTTAGCTTTAATAATAATTGTACATTATACAGAATTAAACGTTTCGGCACATGCCTTCATCAGTACAAACAAACACAACGCATTTAAATAAGTATAAATTAAATTTACATAATGTCAATATATATATCCTACCTAAAACAGAAAAAATATAGGAGAGGGCGCTTAAACCTGACAAAAACAAAGTAAAGAGATGTTTGAAAGTTATAATATGCCATAAGATCTGTAAATATGTCTTTATTAAAGATAAAATATGTAACATTTATTTCCCCTGAAAAATTATATAGGACTGAAATTTTAATTTCTATTATTTAAACATTTCATTTTAACAACATATTTAAAAAAAAAAAACAACAATATACATATTTCTATAACATGAAAACTAAACATATGAATGACATTTTTTATTCATATGACTGTATCAACTCCGAAGTTGGGGAGGGGGAGGGGGAGCAGTAATTATTATAATTTTAGTACAATTTTAAAGAGTGTGTTATAAAAAGAGTTGATCTTGTTTTATAAAAAAATTGATGATCACGTTAAAGAACGTTTGTGTCATGACTCATCTATGAAATTTATTTAATATTAGAAACTTTGTACAAACTATATATTAGTTAGATAATAAAGGAATTAAAGGGGTAATAATATAAACTCAAGGGTAAAGAGTAATAATCAAGTAACAACTTACATTGCCAGGAAAGTTGTGTAGTAGAAGAAGTAGTCTCAACATAGTGTCAACAGCTTTCTACGCTAAGAGTACCAAAAAATCACTACCTACCATGAGGTCACTGCAGTATTTGAAATTCTTCTTCTTCTTCTTTATTTTAAGGGCCCACGATCAATGAATTGATCATTCTGGCTCCTATGTTTCAGAGGGGTTTGCGATGTTACTGTCCATGTGTTTCAATGGGATACTTCACTGGTTGCAAGGGCGACTCAGCAGTGGTGTTATGAACTGGGGGTTGGAATACAGGAGACAATAGACACAAATGTATCGAGTGTAGCCGCCTCAACTGTTGCTTTTGGAAGCTTGTTCCAGTCCCCTATTGTCTTCGGCAGGAATGAGGAGCTTCTGTACTTTGTTCTTGTTTTTACCAGGCGGAACTGTTTGTCGTGACTTCGTCGCAGTCTGGGGGGAAGATGAACGAGTTTCTGTTTGATTCCGGAGCAGTGCACCAGCCCATTTTTTATCTTGTACAACATGGTGAGCCTGGATAGTCGTCGTCGTTCTTCCAATGTCGACCAGCCCAGTGTTTCCAGCATGCTGCCAACACTCGAGGTGCTTCTGTAGCGGTTCATGACAAAGCGTGCTGCCCGTCGCTGGACTGCCTCCAACCTGTCGATGCTTTTCTGGGTAAATGGGTCCCAGACTGTAGAAGCATACTCTAAAATAGGTCGGACAAAGGCTTTATAGGCTTTTTCTTTCACGCTTGAGTTGCCGATCTTCAGATTGCTTCTTCTTTATTTTAAGGGCCCACGATCAATGAATTGATCATTCTGGCTCCTATGTTTCAGAGGGGTTTGCGATGTTACTGTCCATGGGTTTCAATGGGATACTTCACTGGTTGCAAGGGCGACTCAGCAGCGGTGTTATGAACTGGGGGTTGGAATACAGGAGGCAATAGACACAAATGTATCGAGTGTAGCCGCCTCAACTGTTGCTTTTGGAAGCTTGTTCCAGTCCCCTATTGTCTTCGGCAGGAATGAGGAGCTTCTGTACTTTGTTCTTGTTTTTACCAGCCGGAACTGTTTGTCGTGACTTCGTCGCAGTCAGGGGGGAAGATGAACGAGTTTCTGTTTGATTCCGGAGCAGTGCACCAGCCCATTTGTTATCTTGTACAACATGGTGAGCCTGGATAGTCGTCGTCGTTCTTCCAATGTAGACCAGCCCAGTGTTTCCAGCATGCTGCCAACACTCGAGGTGCTTCTGTAGCGGTTCATGACAAAGCGTGCTGCCCGTCGCTGGACCGCCTCCAACCTGTCGATGCTTTTCTGGGTAAATGGGTCCCAGACTGTAGAAGCATACTCTAAAATAGGTCGGACAAAGGCTTTATAGGCTTTTTCTTTCACGCTTGAGTTGCCGATCTTCAGATTGCGCCTTAGGAACCCCAGGGTCTTGTTTGCCCGGTTGCACACACTGTTAATGTGCTCGTCCCAGCGGACCTCTCTTTGGATGGTAACACCCAAGTACTTAACGGAGGAAACTGGCTCAAGAATATGGCCATGCAGTTCGTAAGAGTGGTTTAGAGGGAACCTGCTTCTGGAGACTGACAGGGTCTGGAACTTGACGGGATGAAATTCCATGTTCCAATTTCATCTCCCACTCAGCTAACCGATTGAGGTCTTGTTGAAGCTGGCTCTGGTCAGAGCTGTTGACCATTGTCCTATTTACCCCGTGTCGTCTGCGAACAGTCTTGCTTGAGAGGTCAGCTTCTCGGGCAGATCATTGATATATGCTAGGAACAAACAAGGGCCTAGCACTGAGCCCTGGGGGACCCCTGACTTAACACCATTTAAATTTTGGCTGTTTATACCAGTGGTCGCCAAATGGCAGCCCTTGGACCTTCACCGGTCCGCATGCCTAACGCTGCTGGTCCCCATAACATACATATGTATTGTCAAATAGAAATAAAGGTATAAAAATAAATCATGCACCGGTCACTGGTAAAATTTCGAAACTTGTTCACCGTTGAGCCAAACTTAAACGTTTGTGAACCACTGGTTTATAACCACCTGTAGCTGGTTTCAATTTTCAATAAAATGGAAATTGCCCAAAATAAAGAAGAATAAATCAATTTCTATTTAAGAAAGTGAAAGGGATTTCAATGGGAAATGGTGAAGATATATTTTAATCACCAGCAAATGGACTGGACTTAAGCAATCGTGATTAAACTTTAATATCAGAATATGAGATGCAATGAACATAGTATTTAATGCTATTATAAAATATGGAAAAAAAAATATATATGTAACTACACATAATTGACCATCACATGCTGCTAAAACAATTTCTTCAAACACTTTAATTGTTAACAACAGAGAGAGAGAGAGATAATCCCATTTTTAAGTATGTACGTAAAATTCATTAGGATTAAGGAAATAGTTTTCCAGACTATGTTATGTGTCCATCAAACTGTTCATTATTTCTTTAGTCTTCGCTACCATCAGCTTTGTACAATACTAAGGTATGTGTCTATCAACTTGCGTATTATTTCCTTTTATTTTCCTCCATCCGCTTCACCCTAAATGTATTTATGAACAACTGAAACAACTTTGGGAGACAGTACAGCCTCAGAGTCCTTCATGTTCAAGTAGATAGAAAGAATCCCATTTTCTGTTGAAAGATTTGCAAAAAGCAAACTTGTGTTATTTGAATGCATATTTTGCATAGTAAAAATTGTAGATGTGAAGTTGGCACTTTGCGGGGCCCCTTGTGCTGCAGATTATAAAACCTAGATTTCAATAATACGCTGGACAACGTCTCATTATCAATACTTGTCTTGACAATATCTCTTTGTCCTTTTGTTTAGTTGTATCTTCTAGTCAATAGTTTCCTTTTTGTAGCATAGTCAAAGGGATTTGAGATACTGGGACCCCTGCTACTTTTCGTGTGTGCACCGGCATTCAAAATTATACGTTACATTTTAATGACATCTAATATTTCATTATATTTTAGTTTTAAATAAGACGCCCTTGTATAAATTGTTATCTTCAATTTTTTTGCAGTTTCATGGTCAAAAGACTCTGTTCAAACTGCAAAGATTTGAATACATGATGCTCACAGGCAAAGACTTGATGAGACATTGAAACGAACTTATTTACTACGCTGGAAGTGTCGTCTGTTGTCAAAAAATAAAAAGAACCTATTGAATCTCGTGCACTTTATATATAGGATATACATATTTATATATATATATATACACACATCATAATTTAATTAATTAATTTTCTTATGTATTTATTTATATTTGAGGGAGTGGGGGAGGTTGTAAAAATGATTAGAAAATCGACGTTTTAACATGACCTGAAACTTGAGCAACGCATACAGAACTAATCAAGAATTGTTGACGTCATTTAGTGTTTTTTTTTGTTAAAATGATATGCATTATGCGCTACCGATTCTTGTCCAAGTCTATTGAGTTAAGAATTAATTGAAAAAATACAAGTCAAAAGCGATGTTTATCCAATGTTTGTAACTATGTGTAATGAGATGAACAATGGGCATCATTTATTTTATGACAAACATTTATAACAATATATTGCCTTAGTTATATTCAATCAATCTATATACCCTTATGTTAATTTTATTTATCACGTTATGTATCTTTCAATGTGTCTTCTTATGGAAAAGGCAATGTGTGTTTTTATGGATAAGACAATGAATTCTGTTATATATATGAAACTCGATCTCATTATGAATCAGAATATAGGGAATATTAAAATGTTTCGTTTTTTATTTAGGAAAATAGTTTAATAAATACGATGAAAAATTCTTCTAACATAAGTCTCCACCCAAAAGACTCTTCTCACAAGTAGTTGATACTGGAAACAACAATATATTTGTATAGCGTGACACATAACAAGGCATTGCACTAATATAACATGACATTTGAACAAGGCATTACATTAATATAACGTGACACTTGAACAACGCATTGGATTAGTATAACGTGACACTTGAACAACGCATTTGATTAATATAACGTGACACTTGAACAACGCATTGGATTAATATAACGTGACACTTGAACAACGCATTGCATTAATATAACGTGACATTTGCACAACGCATTATATTAATATATCGCGCCAATTAAACAACGCAGTATATTAATATAACGTGACAATTGAACAAGGCATTGCATTAATACAACGTGACACTTGAACAACACTCTCTATTAATTTATATAGCTTCGGAGAGTTCGGACGCAAAAAAACAAATTTGACCGATGCGTGTTACCGACTTTCACCGATGACACCTGAGCAAATGTAACATGTTCACTTTCTTAGTGCATTGGTTTTTTATACCGATCCAGTCTCGTTCGTCAGACTTGGATTTCACCGGAATCCGGACCTAGTGTGGGCTAACCCTAATATTCTATATTATATATAATTCGCCGCCAGCAAAGGTCAAACAAGACGAAGGCTATTTTTAGATACGTCAGAGTGGCGTTCACTAGCGCACACAATATAATTCCCGATAACTACGCTATATATGACATATGTATATGTTTAGTTTAGCGTTTAGTGAGTAATATTTTCTTGTCGGAAATGAAATCGTCTCAATTTAAGTACTGTGTAAAATGTATTTAGTTTAAAAGTGGTTGGGACATGAGAATATTAAAATAGTTTATGTGCGTGAAATATACAAATTATCCAGTCTCGTATCATGGGTGAAGGTGTGTAGCAAATATTGACATTTTTATAATTGGCGTTATTTGAGTTTATATTTTGTCAAGTAATTTTACTAGATGGGAAGATATTGTTAGTAAAGTTTTGACATTTTGTTACACATTACGCGAAAATGGTTGTGACGTATTATTATTTTGTAGTGTAATCTTGAGAGTAATCGCAGTTCAAGATGTAAGTTAGTTGTGTAGTAAATATATTTTATTGTAACAATATATTGTTTGTGAAGTTAACATTCGATACACACCGCTTCTTTGTATATTGTTGCGGAAATATATAACATGCTGTAACTACATAGTTTGAGCCTCCACAAATTACAACTACCCGTCATTGACATTCTTCCATTGTCTCATTCATCGACCACCTTCAACGCTCACGCTGAACAGTCCCTTGCTACGGAAGACTACAACAAACTCAACACAGAACCAAAACACGCTGTTGCAACTGTTCTATACGCTGCATACAGCCATTTACATCCGATACACAGATGCTTCTTCTTAGATGGTACTGCAAGGACAGGCAAAACTTTCGTCTACAAAACCCAAAGTCATACCATCAGAGGTAGGGGAGACTTTCCTACAACCGTAGCATCGACAGAAATAGCTGGAACATTGTTACTAGAGTGACGTACTGCACATTCCGTTTTTAAAATACCCATGAAGCTGACCACGACTTCCACATGCAACATTGAACCTACGTCACTCCACTCTCAACATATTCTGAAATCCAAAGTGCTAATATTATGGGACGAGGCCCCAATGACGCATACATACGCATTCCAGGCAGTTGACAGGTTATTACATTACCTCACGGGTGACACGCAGCCATTTAGAGGCAAAACAATTCTATTGGGTGGGAATTTCCGATAATTCCTCCCCATCATTATACGTGGCGCCCGAGCATTTACTGTCGCCATTTGCATTAACAAACATCCTTTGTGGTGTAACATGCAAGTCCTTACACTGGCAACAAATATGACAGCTCTTCGTCGCGAACTAGATTTTGCCAAATAGTTCCTCGATGTAGGAGACGTGAAAAAATTGACAATTTGTTAAATTACGATCATAATGTTTTCCTGTTAATTATAATCCCGCTCAAAAACTATATGGCGACATCGACTTCTTAACTGTTACTCCGGAACAACTCAGGACGCCAGCCATATTAAGCGTCAACAACGAAGACGCCCTACATCTTAATGAAGAAGTCTTGAAACTTATCCCTACCGACGAAGTAACTTTCACCAGTGTTGACTCCATCGTCACAGACGACCCCGCAGATCAAATGTCATTTCCCGAACAAAATTTCCTAACAGTCTCAGTTCCACTGGCATGCCTCCGTATAAACTCAACATTAAAATTGGTTCAGTTTTCATGCTTCTGAGAAACCACATGCCAGCAAGAGTTCTCTGTCATGTTGCCAACATTCCCCGCACTGTGCTAGATTGTCGAACTATTGCAGCTGCTACCGCACAAACTGTCCTTATTTCCAAGATTTCCCTCACAACAGATTCCAATTTCCTTTTTACTTTTACACGGCGACAATTTCCTCTTAGATTTTCCTTTGCAATGACATTTAATAAGGCAAAGGGACAAAGTTTCGAAAAGATATGCCTCTATCTACCAAAACCGGTTTTCAGTCACGGACAGTTGTATGTAGCTCTCTCCAGAGTTCCATCTTTTCACGCAATCACCATTGTATCCTCAAAACCACTTCATTTGGACAACTGTGTCTTTCACGAAGTCTTCACTCATCTGTAAGCAATTCTGCGACGTATGCTACGTCGCGGTTCGACTAGTTATACATAAAGATAAGAGATGAACTAAGTAATATCAATACGATTATACTAATACTATGAACTGAAGTAATATCAATACAGCCATACTAATACAATGAACTATAGTAATATCAATACGACTATCCTAATGCAATGAACTGTAGTGATATCAATACGACTTTCATAATACAATGAATTATAGTAATGTTAATACGACAATACCAATTTAATGAACTGTGGTAATAGCAATACGACTATACTAATACAATGAAATATAATACTATCATTGCGATGATACTAATACAGTGAACTGAAGTGAACGTACTAATACAATGAGCTGAGGTTATATCAATACGACTGTCATAATACAATGAACTATAGTAATGCCAATACGATAACACTAATACAATGATCTGAAGTAATATTATTACGACTTATTAAAACAATGAACTGAAGTAATATACATATTATTAGTACTGTATGCTTGGAAGGCTCTTGGTCTAATTGTCTAATTGTCAATGTTTTTAATTCAAGCTTTCACATGCCTTTCTATTATGCTTTTTATTTTTTTGGTTTTCTCTTTTAGAAGAATGTTTAACGTTAATAAATGGTTGTCAAGGGAAACAATCGATTTCTATCAAGACATATTTTAGTAGATATCGTTGAAGATTGTTTTAACACATTTCTAATTTTTTTTAATTTTCTGTTAAATTATTTAAACTTTTTAAGAACAAAAATGTTGAAAAGAATTCTTAAAATAGTCAATAACATATTTTTCTTGTAATTTTTTTTTGAGATAAAAGCTTTATATTTAAAAATTTAAGAGACGTATATTTAACATTAAATCTGCTTAACCATTGTCCTATTCATAAAATGCACCGTAAAATAAATGGACTATTATGTTTTTATAAAGATGGAGTCCACTTCCAGGGATAACTACAAAAGAAGAGTCCGTAAGGCACAATTGATATTAATGCAATTTATTTACGAATATATTATTTTAAAAATATATTAACCACAGAATCGAACATTCTCGAATTTGAACGTTACTTCTATGGAGGAATCGATTTAATAATATTAAGCCTCCTCTCTTTTCCTTTCTCCCATTGCTATCCCCACTCTTCAAGTCCCATCACTTCCATCCTTCACCAAATAGGACAACAGCCCCAATTTCCCCCCCCCTTTTAGTGATTGCTTAATAGCAGTGGCTGAGCTAGGGTTGTTATTAACCGATGCGGCAAAATCATGCCCCACCCCCCCCCCCCTACCTCCGACCTTTATGAAGGATTTCTTCTTGCTAAATAAATATAACAAAAACAAGAAATCAAACTGTAATGAAAGGTCCGGACATCCTCAAGTAGATGACAGTGTAAGCATAGACAGCATGTAAAAGACATTGTGATGAATGGCAATCTTGCTCAAATTTTAAGAGGCGATCTTGGAGACGATCTGGAACAAATATCAATGGTTTGGGTGTTCATGGGTCTCAATGTGTTTGATTTTAAAGTCCTTCTTCTGTTTCCTATGTAAAGGCACCTTTGTCAGTGAAGAGTAGTTCATGAATTAGTAGTACTATTTAACGTTGTCTTTGCATGAAGGAGGGAAACATTGAATAGTCTACCATCGAAGAATTTAAGGATGTACACTCCGTATTCACCGTCCATCAAAGAAAATTAAAGAAGACTCAAGAAGAAAATTCAGAAGACCGTTGAATTCTTGCATAGAACAGTTGTTTTAATCCGCTGCTGACCAGGAATGTATCAGAAACCGTTTTATTTGAGGTTACTGTGTTTTGTTTGTTTTATTAAAATTAATGTATTTTTATTTAGACTCTATTGCTCTCTAGTTCTGTTCTGGCTCTGGTAATGTTCATTGCTGCATCAATGTACTGGCCTCTGTGCGATGGTTGGGGGCATGATGTTGCTATTCTAACAGCTCTTAGCTGATGCCGGGGCAGCATTGAACCTTTCGATCGATGTCGAATTGATCGTTGCATTGTCCAGGTAAATATATTTAAGACACATTTTGTAAAAATAAATTAAAAATGTGACCATTGCGTATGAGGTTTAGCCAAGTATAATGCAGAACTTTGAAAACATTAAGTTCATTAATTTAACAGGACAAAATGAATATATTCACATTTAATAGACGAAAAGAAAATGTTAACTTTATTATGTCAAACGTATACTTTGTGACTTAAATTCTTTTATCACTAAGGTCTTCGTATTCTTTGAAGCAGCCATTATGATGTTTAAGATGGAGATGAGAGAGTACTTTTATAACGTGTGATTCCATGATATTTCAGCATAGGGGAAAATCGATTCTATGCAAGATACTAAACAAGCGACTATTACTACAAACTGTGACGACAATTGTAACTATTGAATTATTGCATGCATTACTTCAGACATATATTTTGTATAATTCCATGAATTATAATTTCATTCTTTCACACGTAATAAAATTATTATTTCATGCATTTTAAATATTTTTGTATTCATCATAAATATATTTTTAAGTCAAAATTAAATATATTATTTCACACAGATTAAATATAATTTCCATACATATTAAATATTATGTAAAATGTTAAATTAGTTTAATTCATGTGCTTCTGGACATTGTCGTCTCTGATATTCCTGGGTTAGGCTAACATATGTTTCTCACAGTAGTTTGATACTTGCATTTATAGACATAGCTGTGTTGCACGTTACTGTCTCAAGCAGTCCATAGTTATGATGACCACCTTATTTTTGAATTATCAAAGGAGAATAAAACACTCGTCGAATGAGTTGCGAGAATTGACCTGGGACAAAACTGAATACACGAATTTTGAGGAGCAACTAACAAGAGAAAAATCCTGCTTTCTTAAAATATAAGTAAATTAATAAGCAATTTCTGGACGTCCTTGTGAGTTCACTGGTGTTGACATTTGTGGCTATCCTCAAGAGTTCACCTTTGTTGAAATGTGCTGCTATCCTTTTGAGTTCACTGTGGTTGACATGTGTAGCTATCCTTATGAGTTCACTTTTGTTGACATGTGTAGCTATACTTGTGAGTTCACTGGGGTTGACATGTATGGCTGTCCTTATGAGTTCACTTCTGTTGACATGTGTGGCTATCCTTGTGAGTTCACAGTGGTTGACATGTGTGGCCGTCCTTTTTAGTTCACTTTTGTTGACATGAGTTGCTACCCTTGTGAGTTCACTGGGATTGACATGTGTGGCGGTCCTTATTAGTTCACTTTTGTTGACATGTGTTGCTACCCTTGTGAGTTCACAGAGGTTGACATTTGTGGCTGTCCTTATTAGTTCACTTTTGTTGACTTGTGTTGCTACACTTGTGAGTTCACTGGGGTTAACATGTGTAGCTGTCCTTGTGAGTTCACTTTGGTTGACATGTGTAGCTATCCTTATGAGTTCACTTTTGTTGACATGTGTGGCTATCCTTGTGAGTTCACTTATGTTGACATGTGTGGCTTTCTTTGTGAGTTCACTGGATGTGACATGTATGGCTGTCCTTATCACTTCACTTTTGTTGACATGTATGGCTGTCCTTATGACTTCACTTTTGTTGACATATGTGGCTATACTTGAGAGTTGAATTATGTAAACATAATAACACAAACCTTACATTAGAAACGCTGTTTTAGATTTAAAATACAAAATGTAATGTAAAAATAAATATCATGACAGAGGAATACCTATAATTAAAAAATCTTGATAGTTACAGAAATTCATACAACATGTTTAAGAATTATAATTATATATAATTATGGCCCTCAATATGTAATTTACAGTAACTATTATGTAAATATAACTTTCCGTAAATAATGTCTAAAACAATTCACTTAAAATTTACGTAATTCTTTTGGTCTAATTTTTGTTTTTGTTTTTGACGTAATTAAATATTAGTATTTAAATCATTATTTAAAAAAAAAGATTTTTAAAAAAATTATATTGCAAAGAAAGCTGGAGCTGCCTTACTATCAATTTAAAATGTTAATTAAATTATAATTTATTTTTTCGATATATCAATTCATCTTGTAGTATTTATGAGTATTTTTTTTTTTATGAAAGAAATTTACTTTTTCAAGGGAAACAATTGCGTTCAATTCTTAAAACAAAGGTTTATAACATAAATTTGATTGTTATGCTAGAGTTTGGATTATTTTTGTAATAAATCTGTTTTTTGTGTTACTCCTTCTAAACAGCAATAATTATCTGACCTCAAATTTAAAAACTAACATTTTGTAAATCATAAATATTTTTATTTTTACAAAACTACGAAGTTTTATTTTTAATGCAACTTTATAATTAAACAAATTATGCTTAACCAGTGTTGTGCAAACACAACGATGTGTTAGAAGACGAGTTAGTATTACAAGTTGTAGTGCACTCGAGTTCGATACCTAACCGCAAGGATTGCAATGAACCTTCAGAAAGGCCAAAAAGATCAATTAAAGCTCCACAGCCTGGCTCACATGAATCTCCCCTCCTTAACTAGCAAGAACACGACATGGACTGCATTGCCACTCAAAGAAAAAAAAGGTATTTAAGTTTTAATTACGATTTTGAAATAATTGATGAGACAAAATGTTTGTCTTGTGCGTACCCAAATAAATTAGAAGTACTTTTGACATGTGAGCAGGCAGCATGAATCTGTACATTTCTAAATTAAGCCCACGCAATTCTGGTCATAGATCAAAAAATGCATTAGATATGTTAGAAATTATCTAACTTTTATGCAATACAAATAGCTAGGGCTCAGGCCCCAAAAGAATTATAGTAAAATAAATTGTACCATTTTAGAAACTTTCGCAGACATTCGCACAATGACTAAATAACGTTTTTCCGCGATCGGATGAATCGTATAGGAACACATTCCCGAATTATATTTATATAGTCCAGCTCATAAAAAAATATTTAAAAATACGAATTTAGGGCCCCCGGCACTAAACGGAATAGTGTCAAATGGTTGAACTAATTTTAAAATGTACGTAATACGTAACACTCAAAATGAAATTTTAATTTTTCCTATTTGATTCAATTTCATAAACCCAAGCAAAAGTTCGGTTCGAGAAAAAAAATTGTTTTAACTGACATTAGAAACACAAAGAAATTTCACCCCCCACCCCTCTTTTCTCCCCCACCCCTCCCGAAACGGAACATTACAAAATGGTTGAACTAATTCAGAAACGTACTTATTATTTTACAAATGACCTGACATATCGTTACTTGTATTAGATTCTATTCTATCGATCCATGCAATAGCCTGTTTGAAATTATATTCTTTATAGTTTATTTAGAAAAAAAAAACGGAATACAAGTCCCCCGACCCCAAAAGAGATATTGTAAAATTAGGTTGTACTAAAAAACATTTGCGGGCCTGACATAACAACTCGCCACCTTCATAGCGCAATCGGATGAATAATATAGGAACACAAACGGAAACTATATTTTTATAGATACATTAAGACAGTGTGATGTTCAAGTGCATGTTGAATTTATTCAGTCTGTTTTTAAATGTCATTTTATGTAAAGATATTGGATTGCTCAAGTACCACGTTACATTAACACAGTGCGTTGTTCTAATGTCACGTAACATTATTACACTGTGTCATTCAAGTGTCACGTTACATCAATACACTGTTTCATTTAAGTGTCACGTTACATCAATATACTGTGTCATTCAAGTGTCACGTTACATCAATACACTGTGTCATTCAAGTGTCATTTCACATCAATACACTGTGACATTCAAGTGTCAAGTTACATCAATACACTGTGTCATTCAAGTGTCACGTTACATCAATACATTAGTCTCTCCGCGATGGTGACGTAATTATTTCATTCAGCATCCAACCTCCCTCACCCCCCATTTGGTTGGGTTTTTTTTTTTTTGATAACCGGATCTATTTAATTTGTTGTTCTGACGGGTCTCGACGAAGAATGGCAAATGACATTTATATCGTCAATAAAATCATACAATTATTAAGGTCTGCAATAGGCCTACTACATAATTATTATACGAACGCGTAATAGTGGCTTACATAATTGGATTATAATTATCGTGATGTGCCGAAAATTGTAATGGCATCTGTAGTTGTTTGTTTTTATTCTATCAACTAAACAAGTTAAAAAAATTTAACAACACGTTATAAAACTACCACGTATCCAAAATGTGCAATTAGTGTTCAAATTATATTTCACAATAAAAGCATGACTTTTAAAGTAGGGATAGGCGTTAATTATAAAGTATATGATGGCGTTTAACAGTTAAAAATAAACTTTTTACATACTTTTAAATGTACTGGATTCCAAGTTAGTTGAGTTCGATAGAAAACAAAATTTGAAAAAAAAAATATTTTTTTTTTACATAAATTTGGAAATTAATTGGAGCATTCATTTAGTACACGTTTCATAAAATATTGTTATGTTAAAAGTGTTTGTGTATTATATAAACGATAAAATATGCTTAATTTTTAACTTAGTTTCCTACATAATAGATTTTTTTTTTTTTTTTTAAAATACGTAGCCATTTTAAATAAATATGAATTCCGTTGATAGGATATTAAGCCACGTTATAGTCGTACTGGAGCCTTGATGGTCATAATTGGACTCGTTTAGTTTCCGAAATTTATTATTTTCCCTTTAACTGTTATTTGCCTTGGCCTAAATTACTCCTCGCGGCTCCATAGTTACCAATGTCCATGTTTTCAAAAATAAATAACCAATTTAAAAAGCCAAAGGAGGCATTGTAATATGGACACAAGCATAACACAAACACAAATAAGACAATCATAATATTCTTCGTAAAAGAATGGGAATCCTCAAGCGTGGTGCCTTGGTCGGTCGCCCACTACGCCAACCCCTAGCGCCAGCCCTGGTGGGAGCGTAACCTACTACCCTCTTGTCCTGGACCTTGGTCTATTTGAACAGTTTAGCTTGAAATTTTGTTTTGAGAGTTCACTATGAATATGTATGTAATACAAAAATGTAGTTAAAACAACTGTTAGAAAGTATTTAACTGTTCAGTATTATAAAAATGATGGTTTGGGATATAGCATTTAACTAGATTTATGAGACAAAAACAATTGGTGTAAATAAAACAATATTTGATTAGCTTCCAGTTATGGTTACACACAATACAAAAGATATTTGCCTTACTTACAAAAAACAAAAAAAAAAGGTTTAAAAAAAAAACCTTCTTATTATGCCTGTTAAACATTTGTTGACATTACTTTAAAAAAAGAGAAAACGAGATGGTACAACTATAAAAAAAAAAAAGGTTTGTTAAAACAAATCAACCCTAGTGACTATTTTTCTGTGGTCAGCCAACTAGGACATTGACATTTTGTAGGACCTGGATGGGATTAGGCTCATAAACAATTGTTTCAAATGATTTAAAAGATTAACTTAAACAAGTATCATCACCTTTAGTTTCATGGCGGGTATCTTCAAATTGAACGATGTGTTCGAGGGAGTGGTTAGGATTAGGTGAGGCTTGTTAAGGTTTAGTGAGGCTGGTTTGGGTTTGGTAGGGTTGGTTAGGATTAGATGAGACTTGTTAAGGTTTAATGAGGCTCGTTTGGGTTCGGTGAGTTTGGTTAGGATTAGGTGAGACATGTTAAGGTTTAGTGAGGCTGATTTGGATTTGGTGAGGTTGGTTAGGATTAGGTGAGGCTTGTTAAGGTTGAGTGAGGATAATTTGTGTTTGGTGAGGTTAGTTAGGATTTTTGGGGCTTATTAAGGTTTAGTGAGTCTGGTTTGTGTTTGGTGAGTTTTGTTAGGATTAAATGAGGCTTGTTAAGGTTTAGTGAGGCTTGTTTGTGTTTGGTGAGGTTGGTTAAAATTATGTGAGTCTTGTTAATGTTTAGTGGGGCTGGTTTGTGTTTGGTGAGGATTGTTAGACTTAGATGAGACTTGTTAAGGATTAGTGAGGCTTGTTTGGGTTGGCTGAGGTTGGTTAGCATTAGGTGAGGCTTGTTAAGGTTTATTGAGGCTGGTTTGGGTTTGTTGATGTTGGTTAGGATTATGTGAGACTTGTTTCCTTTTAGTGAGGCTGGTTTGGGGTTGTGAGTTTGGTTAGCCTTAGGTGAGGCTTGTTAAGGTTTATTAAAGCTGGTTAGGTTTGGTGAGGTTGGTTAGCATTATTTGAGGCTTGTTCAGATTTAGTGAGGCTGGTTTGGGTTTGGTGAGGTTGGTTAGCATTAGGTGAGGCTTTTTAAGGTTTAGTGAGGCTTGTTTGGGTTTGGTTAGGTGAGTTTGGATTATATTAGACTTGTTAAGGTTTAGTGAGGCTGGTTTGGGTTTTGTGAGGTTGTTTAGCATTAGGTGAGACTTTTTAAGGATTAGTGAGGCTGGTTTTGGTTTGGTGAGGTTGGCTAGCATTAGGTGAGGCTTTTTAAGGTTTAGTGAGGCTGGTTTGGGTTTGGTGAGGTTGGTTTGGATTAGGTCATCTTGTTAAGGTTTAGCGAGCCTGGTTTGGATTTGGTGAGGCTGTTTAGGATTAGGTGAGACTTGTTAAGGATTAGTGAATCTGGTTTGGGTTTGGTGAGTTTGGTTAGCATTAGCTGAGGCTTTTTAAGGTTTAGTGATGCTGGTTTGGGTTTGGTGAGGTTGGTTAGGATTAGGTGATCTTGTTAAGGTTCAGTGAGCCTGTTTTGGATTTGGTGAGGTTGGTTAGGATTAGGTGAGGCTTGTTAAGTTTTAGTGAGGCTGGTTTGGATTTGGTGAGGCTGTTTAGGATTAGGTGAGACTTGTTAAGGATTAGTGAATCTGGTTTGGGTTTGGTGAAGTTAGTTAGCATTAGGTGAGGCTGTTTAAGGTTGAGTGAGGCTGGTTTGTGTTTTGTGAGTTTGGTTAGTATTTGGAAGGAGGTGAGGTTAGAAAGGATTTTGTCTGTTGCGGTTGTCACTTTATCCCTTCATGAGTCTGTGTGGTAAAATTGAAATTAGTATTGTTACATTCCGTTTTAGACAAGCTTGTTATTTTACTTACTTTTTTATTCATTATCTCGCTATAATTAGTGTTCTTTGTCTGTTTTTTTTAAATTTTTTTGAAAAGCTTGATATTGTTTGAATGCATAAGGTGACATTAGTGTTAGTAAGTGATATTGTTTAAAAGCATGAGATGACAGTAATGTTAGAAAGTGATATTGTTTGAAAGCATGAGGTGACAGTAGTGTTAGAAAGTGATATTGTTTGAATGCATCGGGTGACAGTAGTGTTAGAAAGTGATATTGTTGAATGCATAAGGTGACAGTAGTGTTAGAAAGTGATATTGTTTGAATGCATAAGGTGACAGTAGTGTTAGAAAGTGATACTGTTTGAATGCATCAGGTGACAGTAGTGTTAGAAAGTGATATTGCTTGAATGCATAAGGTGACAGTAGTGTTAGAAAGTAATATTGTTTGAATGCATAAGGTGACAGTAGTGTTAGAAAGTGATATTGTTTGAATGCATAAGGTGACAGTAGTGTTAGAAAGTGATATTGTTTGAATGCATTAGGTGACAGTAGTGTTAGAAAGTGATATTGTTTGAATGCATAAGGTGACAGTAGTGTTAGAAAGTGATATTGTTTGAATGCATAAGGTGACAGTAGTGTTAGAAAGTGATATTGTTTGAATGCATAAGGTGACAGTAGTGTTAGAAAGTAATTTTGTTTGAATGCATCAGGTGACAGTAGTGTTAGAAAGTGATATTGTTTGAATGCAACAGGTGACATTAGTGTTAGAAAGTGATATTGTTTGAATGCATAAGGTGACAGTAGTGTTAGAAAGTGTAATTTTTTTAATGCATCTCGTGACCATAGTGTTATTAAGTGATAAAATAAATGTGTAAATAAAGAAACAATTTGTATTTTTAGTATACTGGATTGTATGGGTCCATGCTGTTCGCCAGACTCTGCAATCATTTTAAGGCAACACGGGCAAAAGTCTTTCATACAAAGCTAAGGAGAGAAAGAAATACTTCGACTGTTCTACGTCAAGAAACTGTACAATTTTGGCGTGGGAATTCAACTTCTGATATTAAACACCGCATAAAGCGACTAATCAAGAAAGCTAGGAACATAAAACAAACATCCTTTACGTGAAGATCTATTTGAATAAATATCTCTTTGCAAATCTAAACATATTTTGGATGATACATCCTACCGTCGTCATAACATATAATTAGGATCTGGCCGTTCGAGACGAATTCTTTCCATTAGTGCGAGGACTGACAGATATAAATATTCCTTTGTTCCCCAATCTGTACAAATTTAACGGCGTGCTTCCGATAAAGTCACACATCTGAAAAAGAACTAATAAGAACTCGCTGAGTGGCTGTTTGACATAGTTTATTATAAATGTCTTGTGGTCAAGTTTTTTTTTGTGTGTGCTGAAAATGTAAAGTGCAATCAAAAAACATTTCCTTTTATTTTGATCAGTAAAAGAATCTTATCTTATCTTATCTTACTGGACATGTTTTACTACTACAAAATACATCAGCCACTGATTTGAAATCTAAATGAGATTAGATGTTTAAACAATACAAAATACTTTAGCCAATGGTATGAAGTTTAATGGAAATAAAATGTTTTAAACAATACAAACACTTCAGCCAGTGGAAGGATAAGAAAGGCATCTTTCCAATCAGTTATATGGGAATGATATTTCGTTACATAAAGGCACGCATTTGGGGGAGAGGGTAGTCAGTGAGATAGAGTACAGCGTCATGGCGTTGGATTCCTTACACGTAGGGATTGAGTTTCGACTTTTGTGTGTGAGTAATTTCAAAATATCATAACAAAAGCTAATCTAATTTGTACTGTGATTACTGCCAACACTTAAAGGTTGTGATACATTTAAGGAGGGTGATTTATTTATTTTGTTTAACAGTTTGACAATGTTGGGCTCCCTTGCTTTTCATCGCAATGGTGTATTTAGGGATGGGGATCGAAATCAGGTGATTTGCCTTGACCAAACACCCTTCACAGACTTCACAGAATAACATGACAATTTTTATATATAAAATAATATTTATATCCTTTTTTTTATTTTTTTATTTTTACATTTTTCAAAAATAAAAATCGGAGCCTCAGATGAATTCAATTCTTTCATTGATGGTATTCATTTTGATTGATCCTAATGATGCTGATCCCTGATGTCATAGGTAAAGGTGATTAATGTTTAAAAATACTTGATAATGTTAATATGTCCATTATAATTTTTTTTAAAGGCAAATTAAATGAATTAATACTTGTTTAATTTATTCAATTAATTCTTAAAATTTAACATAATCATCTTCATAATTAATTTATTGAAAAAATAAAACTATTGTGTAAGCGGATATATAATAATTATTTAGTAGGCCTAGTGCAGACCTGTATAATTTTAGGATTTTGGCAACGATTTAGATCTTTGTGCGATTCTTCGTAGAGACCAGTCAAAAAAAATATTTTAATAGACCCGTTTAAAAAACAACAAAAAAAACAACAACAAAAAACAATGAGGGTGAAGGAGGGTGGTTGCCGAACAAAATAATGACGTCACAATCGAGGAAAGATTAATGTGTTTGTGCTAGGTTACATATTAATAAAGCGATATCTTGCCACCTGTTTATGAAAAAGCAAAGCAATAGTATGCCGATAATATAGTGGCGATATTTTATAACCCTAATGAATGATATTGAGGCGGAAAATGTCTCCATTAAGGCCATGATATTTATTGTAGGTGTTATCAAATATATGTTCTAGGTTGCAATTATAGTTTAAAGGCAAAGGGCACTTAAGTGCTTATTTATCATGAATTTTGTCCCACAAAATCCTATCCGGTCCAATTTTTCTCTTGCCATACTACTTAAAAAAAACAATTTAAAGAAATGTAATTTACTTTTAAATCAAAATAGTAAAAGCCAAAGTATGAATTAGATGTTTATTTATTAATGTTCACAATGATCTTATGTTGTTAAGAAGAATGTCAATATATTTTCAACATCAATGTTTGCAGAATGTAGGCATGCAAAATTTTCTAAATATATAAATATTTCGGTTTCGGATTTGGCCGAAAGTCACTTTCAGCTTTTGGTTTTGGCTTCGAATTTCAGCATTTTTAACTTTCGGCCTAGTTTCGGTTTCGGTCGAAATGAGAAAATCACTTTCGGTCAGCCCTACCTCTAACAAGATTAGTTAAATATATGAACAATTTAATATAGCTCAATGCATAATTTACTTGTTTATTTTATAATATTCTAATAGTCTAATATCAAATATAATTTCGTTTAATTCCACTCATTTTCCCATATAGAACGTGACTAACTTCGCGAGACTGTCACCTCCCTCTTGAAGAGATGCCTGAGAGAAACACTTACAGAGAGTAGCAAAAATACCATGATATTATAAATGATTTTAAAAATAACATTTCATGAATTCTTTCGCTTCCTGTAATTCTGTTTTTGGGAAATATGACTTCCGCAAATAACACATTAGTTATTAACTTGTCTTTATTTCTTGCCCTATTTTATTATCTCCCGTCTGTTAGGGAAGTCTCTTGGCTGAAAAGTTTTTCCCTTACTATACTTGTTCTTATTTCAATGTTCCACAAACATTGTTCCACTATAATCTTTTTTTCTAAAAAGGTTAATATAAATGATATTCAAGGGAAATAATCTATCCAACCTTCTTAATGTTTTTATCAATATCTTTCAAGATATTTATGAGACATTTTAATTTTTTTTCATACAGTGGTATTTTTAAAAAGAATTCTGCAAAAATATTGTAAATATTTTTTAACTATCAATGATACGCATACTTTATTATTATTTTTTTTTAACTTGAAAAAAAAGTGTTGAAATAATTTTTTTACAGAAATTTATATTCTTATTATTGTTCATTTCGAATGGATTCTTCTTAGCATTTTTTTTTTACAATAATTGGATAATGCGTTCTATTGTGTGCCATTGTCCACTTGAATTCGAGCCCTACATTTAGGGATTAAGACAAATGTAAATGTTACATTTTTTTTGGATAAATTTTGCGATGAAAAAGGTGGGGGGGATAGGGGGTATTTCAGATTCTTTTGTGTTAGGGGGCAGTACTAGTAGCCAGAAGCGTGCTAAGTCCTGGCAGATTTGACATACGTCCCGGGGTGTCTTAATAGTGTGGAGATGACCTTGTTAGTATTTAATGGTTGGAAATATTGGGTTTCAGGATGGAAAAGTGGGGGAGGGGGGCAAAAAAAAAACTTCTTTCCTGGCGCTAAACTCTCTGGAAAATATTTGGCCGCACATGGCTGCACTATTAGTAGTTTAGCCGCTTGGAAGTGTTAGTATCTATCTTAATTGAATTAAGTGCAAACAGCCGACAATTGGAATATTTTAAAAGGGTTCTAATGACTGAGATAAATGTACGGGCTTCTGGGCAACAATTCACCAAAGTTTTATTGCAATTGCATGAATTTTGTAGGAGAAACTTTAAGACATACATACAAACATTCAAACATACATATTTAGTTTTTCAGCATTCTAAATTTACTTCGAGAACAGAGGAGAACATAGTTTGTTTTTTTAAAAATGTAGGTGTCTCTTAACATTTGAACCATCATGTGAACCGTTCAGACTCTACGAATGCTGTGGGCCTCGTATATGTTAGTGGTGATTTAAAAGTGATGGGGATGTAAGGGGGAAGGGGAATCAACGGATAAAGTCCTTGAACTGTTTCACTTGAATTACATTACTAAAAGTTTAGCTAACCATATTTTCTGGATTTCAATACGGACCAGCCGGACAACTAGTGAAAAGTACGGACAAGAAGGACGACGAGTGAGAAGTACGGATAACCGGAAGACTAGTTGAAAATTACGGAGAAATATGGACGCTCAAGTTAGTACAGCAAAAGAGTTTGAAAATGCAAACTCTCCGTACCAAAGACGCTGGTAATGATGGTAAAGTGGCTTTTCTTTTTAATATACATTATATTGGGAGATGGCATTTGAAATATGGACGCTCAAGTTAGTACAGCAAAAGAGTTTGAAAATGCAAACTCTCCGTACCAAAGACGCTGGTAATGATGGTAAAGTGGCTTTTCTTTTTAATATACATTATATTGGGAGATGGCATTTTTAATTAAAAAATGAAATTTCCACACAACAAAAGCATCGATTAAAAAGGGTCTCCATCAGAAAAAAATAACTCCAATTATTGTTATGTTACATGCTAAACGAAAATGAAAAAAAAAACGACATATTTTTTCTTATAAAAAGCATTTCCAAATTTTCCAGAGTTAAAAAGAAAAAAAACCTCTTAATAAGAAAGATATATTATATATATATATTTATATATTATGGGTTCTGATAACGTGTCATTGTATAAACCTTATATGAATGGCATATCTATTTTAAAAAGAGATCAGTTTTTTACCAAAGAAATTATATATATTTTAAATTGGGATTTTATCTAGGGGAAACCGTATGCGTATAAGGTGTACATTTCCCAATATTCCTTAGAAATAAATTGTTATTTGGAATTGAAAACTACAAAATCAGATAAATTATGAATTTCCATTTCGCTATACTTAAAATATCTTTAAAATAAAACCACAGACATAACAATGTTGTTTCCCAATATTCCTTAGAAATAAATTGTTATTTGGAATTGAAAACTACAAAATCAGATAAATTATGAATTTCCATTTCGCTATACTTAAAATATCTTTAAAATAAAACCACAGACATAACAATGTTGTAAAGAGAAAATAATTTTTTATAAAATGTGTAGCAAAAAAGGATTTGGCATGATAATCCTAAGGCTAGTTTACAAATACGTTTTTTTAGCTTTCTACTGGAGTTTTATCGAATTTAATATAAATTGATATATAAAATAAGTGCATATGAAAGGGCATTTTTTTCTTCTCATTGTCCTGATATTAACAAGAGAAAAGCAGGTCTGAAGTTATTCATATAAATAAAAAGCTAAGTATTTACAACAAAAAACAGCATCTTGCCTGCCTGGAATTTTTAATTTAAACCTGTCGTACTTTAAAAGTCATGCTCTTCCGATGAAATATAATGTGAACACAGATTTCACATGTTTTATACTGAACTAATTATTATTAAAATTGTAGATCCTTATGGGTATTTAAAGGAATTTCAATAACGTATAATAAAAGTCGTTTAACGTGTGAAATTGCAACAATATAGCAATACACATAGAGAAATAAGAGAACAAGAGAAAGTAAGACGCGAGCTGCGAGTATGATATTTATAACCGAATACCACAACAAGATTAGCTTTAAATATACGGATCATCTCATGTACGAGCCAAGCATGATTAAAAGTTCCTGCTAATGTATCTGAGGCGAGAGGCTACATAAAAGCCTCGGACTGATGATTCTAGGTTTGTTTGGTGGCAAGCCATTGTAGAACGCCTCTTAGAGGGCTACGTAGCTTCAACGGGATCAGTTGGTGGAAGATATCAGGACATAAATTTACCATTCCGTCTTCTATGTATGACGATCGTGTGCAATGTGTGTATGCACAGTGTCAGACCGACTGGGTGTCTTTTGGTGTCGATTGTATTATTTATATATATAAATCGCCAGCAAAGGTCAAACAAAACGGGTCAAACAAGATGCAGGCTATTTAAATATACGCCAGATCGTGGTTCAATAATGAGTTCAATAGTGCGTAAAATATAATTCCCGATAACAACGCTAAATGATATATAGATTTTTAACGACGCAATTATGTTTGGTGCGTAATATTTTCTTTTCGGAAATGAAATCGCCTCAATTTAAGTTTTGTGTAAAAAATAGTCGGTTCAAAAGTGGTTGGGACATGAAAATATTAATGTAGTTCATGGGCGTGAAATAAAATAAGGTGTGCAGTGACGTATCATGGGGGAAGGGGTGTATCAAACATTACGATTCTTTTAAATGTGCGTTACTTGAGTTCATGTTTTGTCAGGTAACTTTACTAGATGGGAAGATATTGTTATTTAATGTTTGATATTGTGTGACTTATTCCGCGAAAAAGAATATGACGTTTAATTATTGTGTAAGGTGGTGTTGTGAGTAATTGCAGTTCAAGATGTAGCTTAGTTGTGTAATAAAGATATTTTATAGTAACATTATATAGTTTGTGAGGTGAACATTCGATACACACCGCTTACATGTATACTCTCGCGGAAATTAATAACATGCTGCAACCACATGGCCTGAGCCTCCAAAAATGACTACTACCCATCATTGACATTCTTCCATTGTCTCAATTATCGACCACCTTCGACGCTCATGCTGAACAGTCACTCGCTACAGAACACTACAACAAACTAAATACAGAACAAAAACACGCTGTTGAAACTGTTTTATACGCTGCATAAAGCAATTCTCATCCGCAAAAAACATGCTTCTTCTTAGATGGTCCTGCAGGAACAGGCAAAACGTTCGTCTACAAAACCCTAATTAGAACCATTAGAGGTAAGGGAGACATTCCTACAACCATAGTATCGACAGGAATAACTGCAACATTGTTACCAAAGGGACGTACTGCACATTCCGTTTTAAAATACCCTTGAGGCTGACCACGACTTCCACATGCAACATTAAACCTACATCACTCCACACTCAACATCTTCTGAAATACAAAGTGATAATATGGGACGAGGCCCCAATGACGCATACATACCATTCCAGGCAGTTGGCAGGTTATTACGTTACCTCATGAGTGACACGCAGTCGTTTGAAGGCAAAACAATTCTATTGGGTGGAGATTTCTGACAAATCCTCCCCATCATTATGCGTGGCTCCCGAACATTTACTGTCACCAGTTGCATTAACAAACATCCTTTGTGGCGTAACATGCATGTCCTTACACTGACAACAAATATGAGAGCTCGACCTCACGAACTAGGTTTCGCCAAATGGCTCCTTGATGTAGGAGACGAATGAAATGTAACCTTTGTTAAATTACTTTCATAAAGTTTTCCTGTTAAATCTAATCCCGTTCAACAACATTATGGTGACATCGGCTTCTCAACTGTCACTCCGTACGCGAGCTATCAGACGAGTAAATAATAAAGTTAAAATTTAAACTGTTCCTAGTAGAATCTACTTAAAAATGCAATATATATAGCTTTTTAAAATTATTGATCTTTCTGGAAAATTCTAGAATATATATTATTAGTTTTAAATTTACTGATATTTCAATAAGGACTAAGAAGCCTAATAAACAAAGCTAGTCTTAGATCCTTCAATTCACATAAACGTGTAACATTGTCTAACAGTATTGATATTGATAAAGCTTATTTAAGGAAACAAGAGCAGCCCCCCCCCACCCAAGCCCCAGAGAAATGGATATTATGAGTTCAATACCCTTCGGAATTTGAATGTGGATGATCATGTGTGTATGTAATAAGTTTGGTCAAGATCCATCCATTTATTAAGAGTATTAAGCATATTGATATTTATAAATCTTATATAAGGGAAAATGAACTGGGGCCCCCGGCCCCAAAAGAATGGATATTTCGAGTTCAGTACCCTTCGGTATCTGAAGAAGGATAATAAAGTGTATGTGTACTAAGTTTGGTCAAGATCCATCTACTCATGTAGGAGTATTTGTTGTTAATTTTAATAATATATTTCATATAACGAAAAAAACAACGATTTAGGGGACACCGGCCCCAAACGGACTGTTATAAAAAATTCATAACCCTTTAAGAGTTCCTTCTGGATAACGATGGAAGTATGTGCCAAGTTTGGTCAAGATCCATCAATCCATGTGAAAGCCTTTGTGGAACAAGCCCACAAACAAACAAGTCCACAAACTTTCAGTTTTATATATATACATATGATATGATATAGCCAATATACCCGGTGTTACACGGGATTACATTAGGGCCCCGATCACGATAAGACCCCAATCTCAATGGGACCTCAATGCCATTCTCGACCAGATCCCGGTGCAATCCCTTTTCCCGTGTGATCCTATTCCCGGTGGGATCCCGTTTTCTTGTAGTTACTATAGCATGGGGAATCCAGATCCAGGTCGGATCCCGATCACGTCGCTGTCTTGAGCCCAGTGGGATCCGGATGTCAGTTGATCCCGATGGACTACCGATCCCGTTAGGATACCGTACACATTTGGATCCTGTTCCACCTAGGCACTCTCTTTTCCGATGTTATCCCTTTTCCCGATAGGATCTCGATGTCGGTTTGATCGCTTTACCCGATGGGATCATGATGGGATCGCGTAATCGATGGGTACCAGTTGACTGTTAGATCTCGATCCCCCTTAGGGTTCTATTCCTCTTTGGGATCATTCTCGGTGCTATTTTGTTCCAATAAGCTTTTAAATTCCATTATATATCACGTAGAACATTAAAGAACTTTCTGGATCATTCTAGATTAAATTTAATAACATGCTCGAAACATGTGTCAAACTACTTTTCTAAGTACTTTTTTTTCAAACACCAAATATTACACAACTAATTTTCACTACTATGACTATAGACCAGTTTAATTAAAATAGGGCCCCCGATGGGGGCTTATTTAATAAAGTATCTTTTATAGTTATGTTAGAGATGGGGGCCCTACTAATATCAGACGCATCAATAAGAGAGTTAAAATTTAAAACTGGTCCCATTAAAATCTACTTACAAATGCCATAGATAGAGCTTTTTAAAATTATCGAGCCTTCTGGAATAATCTAGAATGGATTTTATTAGTTTTAAACCCCCAATATTTCAATACGGACATTGAAGTGTATTGCTACAACGCTAGGTCTATATCCATCAATTCCCATAGAAAATATAGTGTTGTCTAAGCATATTGAACATTATATGGCTAAATAAGAAAAAATAAACTGGGGCCAAGGGAAATGGATATTATGCGTTCAATACCCTTGGATGTTTGAATATGGATATTAAAGTACATGTGTACTAAGTTTTGTCAAGATCCATCAACTCGTGTAGGAGTATTTGTTATTATTTTTGTATACAGATCATATAATGAAAAAAAAACAAATTCGGGGCCCCCGGCCCAAAACGGAGTGTTATAAAAAGTTCATAGCCCCTTAAAAGTTCCTTCCAGATAATGATGGATATATATGTCAAGTTTGGTCAAGATCCATCAATCTATGTAAAAACATTTTTTAAAACCCCCCCCCCCCCCCAAAAAAAAAAAAAATAAAAAAAATCCACAAACTTTCACTTTTACAGATATCTATATATGATACAATGTTCGTGCATAATTTGCAATATTATCAATTGCAAACATGCTGACTATTCATTTATATTAAATCCCTAGATGAAGGGATCGAAGTCAAGTGGACTACAATTTTATATAAGTCATAAGGGTCCACTTGGAGATAGTAATGATGTATGCCGAACCCTGGTTAGCATAATTAAGATTATTTTTACTTCTTATAAAGTTTGAAATTAAAAGTTTGTATTTACATTTTTTTAAGTTAAATAAAGAAAATTTTTTAACAATTTTAACAATTAATTGCAAAACCATTGTAACTAAAAAAATAATACTTTGGCATTGCACAAAAATAAAATAAAAGCTCTTACAAAATCCTTAATGATATTGACTAAACATAAAGTATAAGAATGCGATTGCTTCCCTTGAAACTCATTTATTTTGTTTAAACATTGTTTAAATGAAAAGAAGACAACATTTTTTTAAACAGATTATGTCAATGGTTCAAATTAGATACCATGACAATATGATAATGTTATTTTGGCTAATAACCTTTCTCAGATTACAGAAGTGAAAAACAAGAAATATAACTCTTTAAATAACATTATTTATAATGCTATGTTATGTCATGAACCTTCAACCTAAATCACAATAAACTCATGGTTTTTTAACTTGTAGACACAGTGCATGACTAGGCGCGTCCTTCATATATTGATTGACAATCTAAGCTAAATAATTCAAATGGTTAGGAAGCCTATGGTGTCACGAGCTCCCTTATGTTCAGTGACACTTTCTCAAATTTCTACATTACCTCTGAGACCACCTTGTTTAATGTGCCCAATGAAACATGACAACAATACAATTTCTCTGACACCACCTTGTTTCATTAGCTCAAGGAAACATGACAGCAATACAATAAACAAAATGGATCCTCAATTTAACTTACAGTAACGAAAAATAATAAATCTTTTAAATTTACTGTCTAATATTAAAGGTATTTTTTTTTTAAAATGTGTATGAATTTCTTATGAAACATGAAATAAAACTCCTTAAAAGATATGCTATACAATATAGATGGCTGTCCCATAAATAAGACTATTATATTAATATGTGCTTAATACAAGTATGCCACAATAGAGGCAATCCTAACTTAAGATTCAAGTAAGACGCTACACATCTTTATAGCGATGTCTTGAACAAGTCGCTTCTCTTCTACTTAAGTGTCTTTTCTATCGACAAGGATTTGACCTGGATATTTCATTCGTCTCGCCTTCGCTCTGTGTTGACATTCGTTCACTGTCAACACGGCCAACCCCTTGCAATGATTTATTTCAACAAGCTTTAAATAAATGCTCAATATTGCTTAAATATATAAAGTAATCATCTACACAATGTGATGCATGCAAAACTCAACCTAACTACTTGACGTACTCTTCGAAATATAACTTAGTATAACACCGTGGATTACTGTCGGAAAAAAAAAAATTGGTACAAGCTGAGTCTGTTTCCAAGACTTAACACACAGGGAAGAAGAATTCTTGTGAGGACTGCAGTTGGTGGTCAGTAAAGTAACTTCATTTGGTGACACTCGTTCCTCCCTTAACGTCTATCGATGACTTCTCCCATTTGTAACAGTTCCCATAGAATATAAGTAAATCCTTCCATCACACTACGATAAAGTCACTCCTCAAGGCGTTCTAACGTGTGTCAAAGACAATGCATGCATTCTTACATTCATATACTTCCATCCATATGATAGAAAATAGCCACAGAGAATCATCATTCATGGCCTTCCTACTTCCCCTCACGATAGGTAGAACTTTTAAGAGCACTTTTAAAAAAAAAAAACATTTCCTCTTTTCAATTGTTTAATTCTTACTCTGAAGTTTGAACACTAAATTCTATTTTTATAAAGAACATTACCTGAATGCATGTTCTAATCTTAAGGCTTGTTTATTATCTTATAGTTTTAAATTATAATTCTCTTTTTAGAATGTCTTTTGTGCTTATCTTTTACAAGTGCATTTAGCTGGGATTTCATAACAACGCATTATGACTCTGTAGTTATCTGACATACATTAGTGAATGACTCTGTAGTTAAATGACATATTAATGGATGGATCTGTAGTTAAATGACATATAGTGGTAATTACTCTGTAATTAAATGGCATATATTGGTGGATGAATCTGTAGTTAAATGGAATATATTGGTGGATGTATCTTAAGTTAAATGACATACATAGGTGGATGACTGCAGTTAAATGATATATATTGGTTGATGACTCTGTAGTTTTATGACATATATTTGTGGATGACTCTAGCATGAGTCTCTTGTCAAAATAATGATACTGAATGACAAAACGCAATAAAAAAAACGAAACAATAGATAAAATGACTTGATCAAAATGATCACACAAATATACTTAGTAACAAAACACAAAGAACAATCGTATCAATATATTAAAGTCATGAACGATATGATTAAAATGGTATAATTTCAAAAGTTATTTCAAATGTTAGTTGACATATTAAAATATATTAAAGTAAAATGATCTATGTATCACAAATCACTTGCTAACGTTGCATCAATATATGAGCTAAATTTAAGATTGAAAAAGTAAAGAATCAATAATAGATTATTCGAAAAAACACACTTTTACAAAAATCTACTAAAATGTTAAAATTAAATAATAGTTCTCAAAAAAGGAATTGTGCTATTGTTGCATGCTTCTATTTGATAGATTTTTACAATTTACTTTAAGTTTTGGAAAACAAGAGAGGTGGTTGAATTCCAATAAATTTGCTTACAAAGGAACTAATTATGAATTCTTTTAAATATTCCTTTATATCTATATTTAGATATTGTTTTAAGGTATTTTATTTTTAATTTGTAGAACAACAGTTTATTAAAAAATCTATAAAAACAAAGATTTATTGCTTTTTCCATTTTAAACATAGTTTTAATAAACATTGAGATAACATGTATGTACCAAATTTATATTTCATTTAAACGCTTAAACAACAAATCAATATATTGTTTAATAATTGTCATGCCTATGATTGTTCCCGATATCGATCCCCAACATGTAGGAATGCAATAAATTAAAAATATGAAAAATGTCTGCCAATATTTATTTGTTTTGCAAATAAAATTTTTAAAAATACTGTCTTTGGTTTTAGATAGTTTCACGAGAATTCTGAAATTGGTCCATGAAAAACAAACAATAAATAGTTTCTTCTGGTTTTTGTTTCCGTTTAAGATTACTTTAAATGAACCTTCAGTGAAAACTATTGATGTGTTCTAAATAAATTTTTATGTAATAGTACAATAATAGTTTGCATGTAGAAATGTACAAAATGTCAGAAAATCTTGGGAAATTTAAGGATATGTTTCAAATGGAGCCATAGTCGTCTAAAGTATCGCGCAAGTTAGGTCCTATAACTCCACGGAAAATGATAAATTTATACAAAAAATAAATCACTTTTTGCATTGTATACCAATGACTATAAAATAGTTTATATAAAATGAATGATATTTCATATTAAATGTTTCAAATGACTAGTGATGAGAAAGGAAACAATGGGCATAGGTACCGGACCAAAGTACAATAGGTGATGGATAGTTAACCTGAAATAGCGTGATATTTTCAAACATATTTTCAAGCAACATTTTCGCCATTCCTCAGTAAAAAAAAAATGACCTTATATCTAGCACTGTTCTTTATTACTTGGTTCTGATAGAGACAATAGTTACTAGCGTAGTTAGTGTTAGTGATACCCCAGTCTTGTCAAGACTTATGCTATTACTTGGTTCTGATAGAGACAATAGTTACTAGCGTAGTTAGTGTTAGTGATACCCCAGTCTTGTCAAGACTTATGCCATTACTTGGTATGATAGAGACAATAGTTACTAGCGTAGTTAATGTTAGTGATACCCCAGTCTTGTCAAGACTTATGCCATTACTTGGTTCTGATAGAGACAATAGTTACTAGCGTAGTTAGTGTTAATGATACCCCAGTCTTTCACTTTTTGCATTGTATACCAATGACTATAAAATAGTTTATATAAAATGAATGATATTTCATATTAAATGTTTCAAATGACTAGTGATGAGAAAGGAAACGATGGGCGTAGGTACCGGACCAAAGTACAATAGGTGATGGATAGTTAACCTGAAATAGCTTGATATTTTCAAACATATTTTCAAGCAACATTTTCGCCTTTTCTCAGTAACAAAAAATGACCTTATATCTAGCACTGTTCTTTATTACTTGGTTCTGATAGAGACAATAGTTACTAGCGTAGTTAGTGTTAGTGATACCCCAGTCTTGTCAAGACTTATGCTATTACTTGGTTCTGAGAGAGACAATAGTTACTAGCGTAGTTAATGTTAGTGATACCCCAGTCTTGTCAAGACTTATGCCATTACTTGGTTCTGATAGAGACAATAGTTACTAGCGTAGTTAGTGTTAATGATACCCCAGTCTTGTCAAGACTTATGCTATTACTTGGTTCTGATAGAGACAATAGTTACTAGCTTAGTTAGTGTTAGTGATACCCCAGTCTTGTCAAGACTTATGCCATGCTCCAATTCACAAAACAAACAAAGCATTTTACGATACATTCTTTTGCACCCTGATAAGAAAGAGTGACACCGGGCTGACCCCCTATTGGCCTCACTTTCAGAGGCGTACGTACAATGTGTGTGTCAACATGGGACATTGATTCATTTTCACACTCTCCCCCCCTCCCGCCCCAGCTCTAAAATAACATTTTTATTCATTAAGTACCATGACGTCACATTTTTCATGGAGATATAAGTCGCCACAATTCTTACTTTTGCTACGCCTCAGCTACTGTCACTGTTTCTTGTTTGACATATTACAAAGAGTTGAACTATTTCTATTTAAAGATAGAAAGTTTGTTATGACAGGTAACAGATATTGATGTATTTGTAGAGGGAGATAGGGCGACCGCGTTTCTGGCGTTGCATCCCCACAGATAACAATCGAATTCTTTAGTTCGAAATTGCAAAAGTTGGGAGTAACCGCGAACATGTACAGGTTGATCTCCGGTTTCCTCACCAACCGGACGATTAACACAAAAATTGGCTGCGAAACCTCCAGGAAGAGAACTCTTGAGGAAGGGCTCCTGGAGGGTCAGCCCTAAGTTGCACCCACTTCCTTGCATACATCAATGACCTGCCACAAGTGCTAACGACTAGCTAAGCCATGTATGTGGACTATTTGGTAATCTGGAGCACCGGTAAGG
>CAXITT010001271.1:10873-77432 GCA_964033795.1 Lymnaea stagnalis | reverse complement strand
ATAAAATATTATAATCTAACAAGATTAGATTAAACCTGCAGTCTAAACTTGTTAGGCTTATAGTTTAAAATGGTCTAGACCTTGACAGCAAAACACATGGTGAACATCGAAACATTACTTATAATTATATTTTATAAATTCAATATTTTAAAGAATATTATAGTGTTGTAATAAAGTGGGCCTATACTATGATTTGCATAATCATATTCCATACCAAATCAATATGATTATAAAATAAATAGGCCTGGGCCATGTATTAATAGGCTTTAAGATTGAATTCTGTTGATTTACTTTCGTAACGATTATTTGTTTACATGGCTGGTTGTTAACTCTGCACACTACCGTCTGGAGTGTTGCCACTTACAGCTCTCTGCAGAGCTGCCTTAGTGTTTGGTTAGGGTTCCCTCGCCTTTGTGGGTCCCACCACTTCTTATGGTATGTTTCCACTTACAACTCTCTGGATAGCTGCCTTTATTTGTGGTTAGGGTTCCCTAGCCTTTGTGGGTCCCACCACTTCCTATGGTGTGTTGCCCCTTACAACTCTCTGGATAGCTGCCTTTATTTGTGGTTAGGGTTCCCTAGCCTTTGTGGATACCACCACTTCCTACAGGGCATACGTCAGTAGTCAGAAAATACGCAAAATTAAAAACATAACAAGATAAAAAATATATTTTTAAAAAATAAAACTGTCATCAGAGCAGTTGTAACATATCCAAAGGAAACTTTGAACCTAACAAAAACGGCAGTAAATCTATTAAACAAATAGGAGAGGAAAGTTCTCAGGAAATAAATGGACCAACATAGGATGAATGTGTATGGAGAATATGAACCAATCATGAAATGTACAGTCTATATCAGGATAACACGATAGCAGCAGAAATAAAAATAGGCAGGTTACGCTGGGCAGGACATTTATAGAGAATGACAAATGGCAGAGGAACAAATAGGGTGCATCACCAATACCCGACAGGAAAAAGGCTCACAGGCAGATCTAGACTTAGAAGGATGGATGATGTGTAAAAGGATATACAATAGCTGAAAGTCCAGGCATGAAAAAAAAAGGCATTAGTTTGGTCTGAGTTGAAGGAAGTAGTGAGGCAGGCCGAAGACCAATATGGGCTGTAGCGCCACAGGGATTAATGGGTTGGATTGAACACATTAAAATTAGGCCATTAAATTAAATATTCAACTACATACTTTTCTTTTTCAATATTTTCAGGCTTAGAGCCTGTTTTAATCAAAATTAGTTTTCTTTATACAATAGTAATGTTAAAGCAGAAATGACCTAGTTTTGTTATATGCCTAGAATATAGGACATGTTTTAACACGATTTTCATCTATTTGCAAACTTAGGTCAAGAGGTCAAAAGAGAGGAGAGACTTTGCCACTGTGGAGACAAAAAAGTTAACCTTAACAGCAAAAATACAAGTCTCAACAAAGTGTTTTTTGTTGTACACAACACTGGGAACTTTTTAGACGTTCTGAGCTTCCTGAAAAATCGATTTAACAATGAATGAACATCTACGTGTAAGCATTAGAATTAGGATATTTTAAATGAAGCACTAGTACAAAAGTTGTGGCGCCACGATGAATAGGCATTTACAATTGTGTTATGCCTACAACTGTTACTGACTCGTAGGCAAATTAATAATATGTCATTTATAAAATATAAACTTATTAGCTTACTTATTTTTTTTATTTTGGTTTGAGTTAGGGAGTTAAATTTAAGTTAGTAAAGTAGACCTACTGTTAACTTCTACTAAAAATTTGGCCACTTTAAATTTTTGTAGGGGAATAATATAAACCTAATAATACTTGGCATTTTGGATTCTCTAAATTTATTTTTCTGTTAACATATTCAGTTACGTTTGTTATTTCTGCTACAAATCTTGCCGTGAATGGCTTTTTAAATTCTAAACTCATTCATAATTCATCTAGCATTCATACCAAAACAACATAATAACCATTTAACCTTGATTTTACCATTAATTAAATGATTTACTATTGAAATTTCAGTTTTTGTCTGATCTGTTGACTAAGATATAATATATAGAGGTCTTTGATGGCAAATAGGACATTACGATGAGATTTAAACTTGCTTCAAGACCTATCAATATGAAGGTGAAGCTTTGAGTTTGAGTTGTACAGAAATGGCAAAGCTATTTGATTTAATATTATAATAAATTTTTTGTTGTTTTCAGTTTGTTTGAAGTTGTTTTTACATTTAAATTCTCAAATTGAATTTTTTTTCTTATTACTCGTCAAGAAATACTGATTTAGCTCTGCTAGGAATAAATATAGTGGAAATATTTTCTATCATATATAACGGTCAACTGTATTTAAGCAATGAAGAATTACTGATTATTCTGGCAACTCTTGTTGTTAGGGTGATACAGTAATTGTGTTACTCTCATACAGATGACACTAATGTGTATAACTTGCATATACTAAACATTAAACTTAATCGCTTTTATATCTTACGTAAGTATGTTCACATTTTCCATCTGATAGCATTGTTAATGTATCTGGGTGCTTTAAATTTAATTGCAAATGCATTTTGTATTATTTTTGTAGACGCATTGGTTTTTTATATTTACACGATTGGAATCAAAACTATCACTAAAATCGTAAAAAAACTGTCTGTTCATTCTAATGAGTCCATCTCTACAAGTCAACAGCAGTCCAGTTGTTATGTGCAGCTTGGTGAATACCGGTACTCTTGTGGCTCATGGGACACCCTACAACCTGATTTAAAGATATGAAGAGATATATCCATCTTGTTGACAAGAATTTATCAAGATTGTTTATAATGCAACAGTTGATTTTTTAATGGGGTAAGTCCCAGTTTACAGCATAACTTGGAAATAACAGACCTTTAAATAGCACTGATCCTAACATTTGCAAAAATTCTGTCAGGATTTACCTGGATTATGCACATATGTTACTCTAGTTTCAACAGCATGAGTTTTTAATAGGTTTAATTGTGAGTTGTTTAGATGTATAGATCATTCTATTTTGTAACTAACAGTTATTGAAAAGATTTTGTCCACTCTTAGGGCCACTACTCTATATGTCATTAAAATTGGCATAATATAGACTCTGATGGTTTCATATTCTTATACTTACATTACCTATTTGATGAACCTGAAGTTGACTATATTAGGGTTGCTTTACTTTGGTTGTTTTACATGTCAACTTCTTTTGTTTAAAATTTTCAGTTCCTATTCTGATGACAAAGTGAGATGGATTATTTAACCAGATTGCGTATATTGCGTTAATGGAACCTTATTCTAAATGGTAAGAACAATGCACATTTATTTTAAAATATGACTTTTCTTAAGTAAATTAGTGATTCCTTACATGTGATGACAATTAGAATATTTTAGATGGGGTGGTGGCATACTTTTTATAACATAGATGAACATTTTTATCTTTTAGATCCCCTTCTAAATGGGGTATTTCTCAATACTGGTTTGTCATGTAGCCCATGTATATACTGCATCAATAATTGTTTGTAACCTTATTGCTCGATTTTTTTATTTTTTTTAATAATTGAACGAATTTTTTGTTATTTAATGGGGGTGGTATTAGAATGCGAAGTCATATAGTTTTAAATTTACCAGATGGGCCATGGACCACACTGCAATATATACTGTCTTTAAGTATACAATCTAACCTGGATATAATTAGCCTCGAAACAGCTCTGCTCATGACATATGCACTAACTAACTAAACACAAACATATTTTAAAATGCTTTGCTTAACATGCAAATAGCAGCCATTTTGCTTTGTTCCCTGTATAATGCATTTTTTGCAAGATTCAATTTAATCATTGTGTAGAGGTCTGTATCATAATTCTTTCGAAAACTGTAATTACCTGGGGATTGAAAGGTTTTGGGAATAGGGCTACTGCTCTAAAAATTGTTAGATATTGAAGCTTCTTATTAATTTATATTCCATATTTTATAAACTAGCACTTTATAAAGCCAATTTTAAGTTAGTCTTTACATAATTTGTTTAATTTTCAAATTAAATTTCAATTTCAGTTCCTGTTCTGATGACAAAGACAAATCAACTTGGGATATAGCTATGTAAAGTTTGAGGGTTTGGCATTTATTACAAAGGTTAAACTAAAACGTTTTTTTTTTCCATTGTGGTATAAAACTCGTTAAGTAACTCCCATTTATCATGTCAGCTCAAGTTATTAACTTTTGAAAATACTTTTTTTTGGTATACTTATGAAAAAAGTTTTAGTTATCAAATGTCACCTTTTTGGATTCACTTATCATATTCCCAATGCACATAGCTTTAAATGTGGAATATTCTGTTTGCTAATGCCCTAGTGCAGTGGTTCCCAAATATTTTTACTCCCACTCGCAGGGACCTTTTTATTATCCCTTTCTTTGTTTTATGAATTATTGGTGTTTAGTAGTCTTATGTGAAAATGATTGTCAGCAACTCCTTCAAAGTGCCTGCAAGCCTTAGAACAGCGGTTCTTAAAAACATGTAGGTTGCGACCGCTTTTGTAGTCGAGCTACACTTCCACAGGGGTGGCCAAAGTCCATCTGAAAACACATCTTAAAATTTATGAAGTAGCATCGAACATAATTTTATAGTTGGGGATCACCACTGCACAGTGCCTTGTATTAAATGGTCGCGTCATTAGGAAGGTTGTATGCCATTACTCTAGTGACGTTTTATATATCAACTACTTTAACTATACATCAACATAACATTCAACAGCAATGTGGCCTTTTAAATTGTGTTATAATCTGTTTTTGTTGCTTTCTCTTTTCGTTTCATTTTCAAAGTGCAAGGATGGCAGTATTTTTCAGGCAATGCCAGATGGCAATATTGTACAAACTCGTTGAGATAGCAGTACTATACATACACGTTGAGATGACAGTAGCCTTTATTGGACAAACTAGTTGAGATGGCAGTGATATAGAGACAAAAAGCTTCTCTAAGATGTTACAAGTTCGGGAGTCGTATCACTGACCAAGACATATGCTGAATTTCATTGATTAATCCTAAAGTGGGTACACATTTTGTAACATGCTTGAAAAAGATTATTCATTTATTGTATACTTTTAATTGTATTTTTTTAAAGAACTACTTAATTGATTTAATGGCATGATATCAAACTGAGAGCTGTATTTAGACTGTTTGGGATTTACATTATGCTATCGTTAATTTTACATCAGTACGCTAATTATTTTTTTTTAAAAACGATATTACAAACGATATTATTGTTAACGATCATATGAAAAATAACACTATGTTATTGTTAAATTATAATAGGCTTATCGCTTAGTCCAAGATCTTACAGCTTGTACACGATATATTATCGTATTTTGGGGGTATTTTTACGATAGCTATTTTAGAGTGTAGTTAAAGACATGATGTACATGATTAAAGCAATATAATTTAAAGGTTGCATGTATATTTAAGTTTAAGTACTAACTTCAAAATCAAGGCTGTTAAACTCACTAAGTAAATTTGAAGAACTTTTTTAGTTAGACTAAAGATGGCAAGATACGGTTAGAAATAGAACTCAGTATTATTTACAATGTAGTTTAAAAAATGCATGCTTTTTAAAAAGTCCTAAAAATATATAATAAAAGTCCCTCGAATTTGCAGAGTCTTAAAATTACCATGCATTACTTTTGAATGATTGTATACTATAAAAATTCGTTTTAAAATTAACTTTTCACCTGTTGTATATAAACAAAATTATTTCAAATGAAATAGACATTTACTTTCTGCATCTCTTATTATGTTATTTGAGAGATTACATAACACATTTAATTTTGTATTTTAAATTTTGCAAAGATTATGTATTTAAAAATAACACTTAATTTAAAATAACAAAATATTGATTAAATAAAATAAGATGTTTTATTTTAAAATCGTATTTTTAAAAAAGAAACCATCAAATAAACTTATAAATTCAAGTTATATTTTAATCAAAATATGCTGATCAAATGCGAGTAAAGCAAATTTTTATTAAAAATTGGACAACTTTCGAATTTAGTCCTTACTCGTAAGAAGAGAACTCCTAAGCTTCATTCCCTCCATATTCAACTTCTCTCACACAATTGACTTGTCCTCTAAGGGCAATATCTCCATCTGTACCGCCATCTCTCTTGTCTCAATGATGACTTGTTCTCCTTTCCTTTTCTCAACACTTGTTCCCATCTCTTCCCCCAATCTCTTCCCAAATCAAAAATATGTATCAATATATGAGTTGCAGATCCCCGTCTAAACAGTGTTTCTAATCTTCAAATTGTCAGACTTCCTGGGGTCAAAGTTCATTTTTGTGTGTACAACTTGAACGAATATAAAAAAAAAATTATGTCAAGCAGTTTGTTGACAGAGGCGTAACTAGAGTGTTTGACACCTGCGAACCCGATACTGTGACACATTATGTTTTTCAATAAAAAATGGTAGGTTTCATGTCAAGGAAAGATGTTGAGCTTATAGACGAGTTTAATGCGAGCGTTTAATGTCAGGCTGCTTTGTGAGGGTTGTTAGTCCATTTTTACTATATAACCTCCTATAAAACAATTCACTTATATAAGGCGAGCTATTAACACAATCTTTTTTCAATAAGGAAAAGGTCATGTCCTCGTATGATGATATTTGTTAGTCTTGTTCAATACTTTTAATAATAATATAATGAGAAAGATAGAAAAATAAACGAATGTCAAATTCCTTTAGTTTTTTTTTAATATTCAAATTAGTTGTTGCATACGACGGCTTAATATGGCTTAACAAAATACATTTTTTAAAGCTTGGCTCGATTTTTTAAAGAATAATTCTGGTTGGTTGAAGAGTTACAAATAAAGAGTTAATTTTTCATTGGATGCAAACAATACCTAGAGACAGTCCTTCACTCTACCTGCCGGTATTGATACAATAGGCTTTCAGACAGCCCTACACAATACCTGCCAATATTTATACAATAGGCTTTCAGACAGCCCTACACACTACCTTCCAGTATTTATACACTAGGCTTACAGAAAGTCCCACACACTACTTTTCGATATTTATACAATAAGTTTAGAGACAGTGCTTTACCCTAAATGCCAGTATTTATACACTAGGCTTACAGAAAGTCCTACACACTACCTGCCAGTATTTATACAGTAGGCTTACAGACAGTCCTACACACTACCTGCAAGTATTTATGCAATAGGCTTACATACAGACCTACACACTACCTGATAGTATTTATGCAAAAGGCTTACAGACAGACCTACACACTACCTGCTAGTATTTATACAATAGGCTTTCAGAAAGACCTACACACTACCTGCCAGTATTAATACAATAGGCTTTCAGACAGTTTTACACACTACCTGCCAGTATTTATACAATAGGCTTACAGACAGACTTACACACTATCTGCAAGTATTTATACAATAGGCTTACAGACACTAAAAGGCGTTTTCCAAACCATATTAGTCCTAGAGAAAGTCCTACAGACAGTCCTACATCCTACCTGCTGGTCTATCAAACATAGTGGTAAAGAAGGTCAAACACAACACACTTGGCTCTAGTTTTATTTACAACTGTCGCCTCGAACAAAAAAATCAACTTTCTGTCCTGAGTTCAAGGGTCATGCATGACGTCACGCATGGAACTCACTGCTCTAAAGCCTTATTTCCCACTCAGTGCGATTAATGTAAAACATATATATTATGGGAAGGATCGGTTGGTAATAGGAAGAAATTCACCACAAGTGAAATAAAAATAAGAGATGAACTGAAGTGATATCAACACGACTATACTAATACAATGAACTGAGGTGAATACTAATATAATGAACTGTAGTAATACAACACGACTATTCTCATACAATGAACTGAGGTGAATACTAATATAATGAACTGTAGTAATATCAACACGACTATTCTAATACAATGAATTGAGTTGAATACTAATATAATGAACTGTAGAAATATCAACACGACTATTCTAATACAATGAATTGATTTGAATACTAATATAATGAACTGTAGTAATATCAACACAAATATTTTAATACAATGAAATGAGGTGAATACTATAGAGAGTTCAGTCCCAGCCAAAGGCAAGGAGTGCAGCGGGGGCGCGTAGCGGATAAATCAAGACTTAAGAAGGTAGGGGGAGTATCTCTAGAGACGCCTCGTTTGGCTGGTGGACCTATAAGAGGGGACGGTTAGATTGGAGAGAGGGAACGCGGGCGGACAGAGAGCAGACAGAGAGAAAGCGTTACGACGGTAGAGGAAGAGGGCAGTCAGAGTTGCAAGATGAGAGAAAGTATAAGCGAAGTGTCAACTCAATAAAGAACACGTTTTTAATCATCAAATGTTATCGCCTGAGTTGTTTCCTTAGTGATTACCAGATATAGATGAAGGTTAGCAGAGAGCAAGTAAGGTTTCCTTACAATGGTGGCAGCAGTGGGATGTTAACCTTGCAACGACTCTGAAGAGACAATATTATTGGGTAGCCCGACTGAGATGAGAAGTGCAAGGTGTGGAAAATCTATGGCAAGCACAATGACTTCCCAATGTTTAAACAACCTCCCAACGTACAATGGAACCTCTACATAGAACACTTTTATCGTGCAGTTTGAAACAGCTGCAAAAATCTTCAAGTGGAGCGAGGAAGAGAAACTCCTTTATTTAGGGTTTGTTTTGAAGGATTCGGTGGCTGAATTCGCTTACATCGAATTAAGTGAATAAGAGCGAGAGACGTACGAGAAACTTAACGATGCCCTCGCCAATCGGTTCCAGGATCATATGACACCAGCTTTCTTCCAGAATCTGGTGGAAAAACGTACGTTACTAAGAACAGAAACCAGTGCTGAGTACGCTACCGACATCAAGAAACTGGTAGCGAAAAGCTTTCCAATGGCAGACCAGGCCACACGAGATGCCATTGGCTTTAAGCAGTTCCCTACGTGGGCTGCCATATCAGTCTGTGGTGATACAAGTTGGCACTATGGCTGTGCCTGCCACAGTCGACAAGGCAAGATCTGCACTGGACCAGATATTAAAACTGAGAGACAACGTGTGTGTACCAACCCAGCAAGTAGCGTCAGTAGCTACCGACCACTTGGCCAGAGAGTTGAGCGGCCTTAGAGATGACTTTAGGGCATTCATCACCTCACAGAGAGGGGCAGTTAACCAGTCAGATCGAGAGGATGGAAGTTATCGACAGATGGAACCCAAGTGCTTCGAGTGTGATCGAATCGGTCACATTGCCCGTAATTGTCAAAACAGGAGCTTAGGAGGCGAAATTCCTGAGCGGCTAAAATTGAATCACATTTCATCGAATGGTCGAGCCATTCGTCCTAGTGCTGTGTTTGTACCGGTTACAGTGTGTGGTTTTAGGGCGGAATTTCAAATGGACACGGGTGCGGCTGTGACAGTTATTTCAAAGAAAATATTTTTTGAAATTCCTCGACGGCAGCGACGTAAGATTCATCTCTTACCTGTGAAGCTGCAGACAGCTACTGGAGCTCCAATGAATCTATATGGGGTGAGTGACGTAAAATTATTGATTGGAGATAAAGTGTATCCCTGGACGGTATATGTGGCAGACATTATGGAGGACGGTTACCTCGGATTTGACTTTTTGGCACATAATAATTTTTCCTACTCAGTCCGCCAAGGTCTAAATTTGGGCTGTCACAATGTGCCCGTTTTGGCTCAATTGATGAGTGTACATTCTATAAAGGATAAGAACTATTCTACGCAAGCAAAAAGTGTCAAAATTAAGCAGTTACCAGCACCAGCTAAAAGGGATAAGAATTATTCTAGTTCATCGACAAGTGTCAAAAATAAGCAGTTACCAGCATCAGGCAGTGTGAGAGTGAACTCGGTCACTTCACACAAAAGACAGCTTGCAAACAGGGCTCCAGCCCAGACCAACGTATTTGTGCTACCCCGTCCTGAGATGGCCTCGTCGGTTACGAAGCTCAGGAATGTGGGTAATAAATCAGTTCAGTTGTGTGGTGAGGTCAATTCCAAGTGTGAGAAGAGGGAGATAATTCGAGATAGGCCAGTGACAAAACAGAAAAGTGACCCCGACGCTCGAGCAGTAAGGCGCTCTTTTAAGGTGGGTGATTTTGTCCAGTATGCACAGTCAACACACAAATTGAGTCGAAACCAGAAGGTGAACACAAATAAGTGGCGCGGTCCACTAGTGATCAGCCGAAAGCTACGTCATAATTTGTTTGAGATTAAGGGAGAAGGAAGGAAGATTTTCAAAATTATTCACAATGAACGCCACTGTAGGCTGAAACATGACACTGACCCGCCAGATCGGAGCAATTTCAGGGCTTCCAAGAGTTCTGCAGGGAAAATGTGCATGTGACCTTGACAATTTTGTCAAATATTGAATTTAGTTATTTAATTTTATGGCATGATAGTCTTTAGATGGACATACAAGTAAGGGAAATAATGTGATTAAAAATTTCGTCGAGATACTTGTAGATTAGCTTGGAGAATTGTTATTATTTCATGACGATATTTTTGTAAAGAGTTTGATGCTTGATGCAATTTCCTAGAATTTAGTTTCGTAGTGAAATTTTATGACCATAACATTGAAAGGTTTGAGTTCGTTTCGGATGTATAATGACCACAATAATTGCTCTTGAATTGAAAATTTTATTTGATTCTGATATGATACTTGACATTTTTCATTGCATTTGAATTTTTGTTTTGTTTAATATAGTTTTTAAATTTATATTTTAATGCTGATCTATTAATTAAGTTTCTATATGATGTAGTATTCTTGATCTAATTGTTGTACAACCATAATTTTTTGATTGTGGTGAATGTACTAGGCGCTCTGACTGACTCAAAACTGACTCTGACCTTAACCACAACTTTTTAGGAGACCGCGTTAGGGGTGTCCGTTTAATTCAATTGTCGTATTCGAAGGTAGGGCTACGCGTAGGATTGTTTACACCAGGAGACGCATTAGAACCAAAGCGAATGACGTCACGTGTATTACTGTTTGACAATTTTGTCAAATATTGAATTTAGTTATTTAATTTTATGGCATGATAGTCTTTAGATGGACATACAAGTAAGGGAAATAATGTGATTAAAAATTTCGTCGAGATACTTGTAGATTAGCTTGGAGAATTGTTATTATTTCATGACGATATTTTTGTAAAGAGTTTGATGCTTGATGCAATTTCCTAGAATTTAGTTTCGTAGTGAAATTTTATGACCATAACATTGAAAGGTTTGAGTTCGTTTCGGATGTATAATGACCACAATAATTGCTCTTGAATTGAAAATTTTATTTGATTCTGATATGATACTTGACATTTTTCATTGCATTTGAATTTTTGTTTTGTTTAATATAGTTTTTAAATTTATATTTTAATGCTGATCTATTAATTAAGTTTCTATATGATGTAGTATTCTTGATCTAATTGTTGTACAACCATAATTTTTTGATTGTGGTGAACGTACTAGGCGCTCTGACTGACTCAAAACTGACTCTGACCTTAACCACAACTGTTTAGGAGACCGCGTTAGGGGTGTCCGTTTAATTCAATTGTCGTATTCGAAGGTAGGGCTACGCGTAGGATTGTTTACACCAGGAGACGCATTAGAACCAAAGCGAATGACGTCACGTGTATTACTGTGAGCTGTTTGTAAATGAATGCTAAAGGTCCAAGTCAATTGAAGCCATTTAGAAACCAGTCATAAGAAATTTTAACGGGGATGTTGTGTAATGTCGGGATGACATTGCTTCTGTAAGAAGGGGGTATTGTAGAGAGTTCAGTCTCAGCCAAAGGCGAGGAACGCGGCGGGGGCGCGTAGCAGATAAATCAAGACGTGGGATACAATGGATGTCAACGGAGCGGCATAAACCCACAGTCGAAGACTGACCAAATAAATTAAGGCGAGGAATGCAGCGGGGGCGCGTAGCGGATAAATCAAGACTTAAGAAGGTAGGGGGGAGTAATCTCTAGAGACGCCTCGGTTGGCTGGTGGACCTATAATAGGGGACGGTTAGATTGGAGAGAGGGAACGCGGCCGGACAGAGAAGCAGAGAGTCAGTGAGAGAGAGCTCCGACGGTAGAGGAAGAGGGCAGTCAGAGTTGCGAGATGAGAGAAATTATAAGCGAAGTGTCAACTCAATAAAGAACACGATTTTAATCATCAAATGTTATCGCCTGAGTTGTTTCCTTAGTGATTACCAGATATAGATGAAGGTTAGCTGAGAGAATGTAAGGTTTCCTTACAATATATATTTGACTAAATTTAAAAAAAAATGAACTGGGGCCCAGGCCCAGAGAAATAGATATTATCCGTTCAGTACCCTTGGATATTTGAATATGGATATTAAAGTAGATGTGTACGAAGTTTGGTCAAGATCCATCAACTCGTGTAGGAGTATTTGTTGTTAATTTTTTATATAGATCGTATAAGGAAAAAAACAAATTCGGGGCCTCCGACCCAAACGGAATGTTATAGAAAGTTCATAGTCCCATAAGAGATCCTCCTGGATAATGATGGATATATGTTTCGTGTTTGGTCAAGACCCATAAATCCATGTTATAGCCTTTGTAGAACAAACAGACCCACAAACTTTCACTGGTACATATATCTAGATATGATACAATTTTCGTACACAATTTGCAAGATTATCAATTGCAAACATGCTGACTATTCAGTTATATTAAATCCCTAGATGAAGGGATTGTAGTGGACTACAATTTTATGTAAGTCATAATAGTCCACCTGTTCAGAAAAAGGATACATGACAGAACCCTGATTAAGCATAATTAATTTTATATATACTTCTTATAAAATTTGACATTTTCAGTTTGTATTTAAATTTAAAAAAATAGTTAAATAATAATTGTTTTTAACTGTTTTAAAATAGATTGCAAAATCATTGTTTATAAAAAAATTAATACATTTTGCATGCCACAAAAATAAAATGAAACCTCTTACAAAGTTGTAAGTGATATTCTCTAAAATATGTAGTAGAAGAATGCGATTGTTTCCCTTGAAACACATTTACTTTGTTTAAACATTGTTTAGAGGAAAAGAGGAGAACATTTTCTAAAATGATTATGTGAATGATTAAAATTAGATATCTCTAAAATATGTAGTAGAAGAATGCGATTGTTTCCCTTGAAACACATTTACTTTGTTTAAACATTGTTTAGAGGAAAAGAGGAGAACATTTTCTAAAATGATTATGTGAATGATTAAAATTAGATAGAATGACAATATGATAATGTTAATTTGGCTAAAAGCCTTTCTCAGATTATAGAAGTGAAAAACAAGAAACATAACTATTTTAAAATAATATTATTTATAATGCTATGTTATGTCATGAACCTTCTACCTTAATCACAATGAACTCCTGGCTTTTTAACTTGCAGACACAGTGTATGAGTAGGTGAGTCCTTTATATATATTGATTGATAATCTAAGCAAAAAGACTCAAATGGTTAAGTAGTATATAGTGTCACGAGCTCTCTTATACTCAATTACTCAAATGGTTAGGTAGTCTATAGTGTCACGAGCTCCCTTATACTCAATTACTCAAATGGTTAGGTAGTCTATAGTGTCACGAGCTCCCTTATGCACAATGACTCAAATGGTTATGTGTCTATAGTGTCACTGGCTCACTTATGTTCAATTACTCAAATGGTTATGTAGTCTATAGTGTCACGAGCTGTCTTATGCTCAATGACTCAAATGGTTAGGTAGTCTATAGTGTCACGAGCTCCCTTATGCTCAATGACTCAAATGGTTATGTAGTCTATAATGTCACGAGCTTCTTCTTCTTTTCTTCTTTATTTTGAGGGCCCACGATCAATGAATTGATCATTCTGGATCCTATGTTTCAGAGGGGTTTGCGATGTTACTGTGCATGAGTTTCAATTTGATGCTTCACTGGTTGCAAGGGTGATTCAGCAGTGGTGTTACGAACTGGAGGTTTGAATACAGGAGGCAATAGACACAAATGTATCAAGTGTAGCTGCCTCAACTGTTGCTTTTGGAAGCTTGTTCCAGTCCCCTATTGTCTTCGGCAGGAATGAGGAGCTCCTGTACTTCGTTCATGTTTTTACCAGCCGGAACTGTCTGTCGTGGCTTCGTCGCAGTCTAGGGGGAAGATGAACGAGTTTCTGTTTGATTCCGGAGCAGTAAACCAGCCCATTTTTTATCTTGTACAACATGGTGAGCCTGGATAGTCGTCGTCGTTCTTCCAATGTAGACCAGCCCAGTGTTTCCAGCATGCTGCCAACACTCGAGGTGCTTCTGTAACGGTTCATGACAAAGCGTGCTGCTGGTCGCAGGACAGCCTCCAACCTGTCGATGTTTTTCTGGGTAAATGGGTCCCAGACAGTAGAAGCGTACTCTAAAATATGCCGGACAAAGGCTTTATAAGCTTTTTCTTTCACGCTTGAGTTTTCGATCTTCAGATTGCCCCTTAGGAACCCCAGGGTCATGTTTGCCCGGTTGCACACACTGTTAATATGCTCGTCCCAGCGGACCTCTCTTTGGTATTATACCACACTGGGAATCTCTTTGACCTTTGTGAGCTTCTTCGATTTAACAATGAGTGCACATCTACGTGTAAGCATTAGAATTATACAATTTGAAATGAAGCACTTTTCCAGGTTCTCCAGTTGGCAAGTCTGTGTTGTGGAATCTCTTTGACCTTTGTGAGCTTCTTCGATTTAACAATGAGTGCACATCTACGTGTAAGCATTAGAATTATACAATTTGAAATGAAGCACTTTTCCAGGTTCTCCAGTTGGCAAGTCTGTGTTGGCCTGTCACGCTTGAGTTTCCGATCTTCAGATTGCGCCTTAGGAACCCCAGGGTCTTGTTTGCCTGGTTGCACACACTGTTAATGTGCTCGTCCCAGCCGACCTCTCTTTGAATGGTAACACCCAAGTACTTTATGGAGGAAACTTGCTCAAGAATATGGCCATGCAGTTTGTAAGAGTGGTTGAGACTGAATCTGCTTCTGGAGACTGACAGGGTCTGGCATTTGACGGGATGAAATTCCATGTCCCAGCTCATCTCCCACTCAGCTAACCGATTGAGGTCTTGTTGAAGCTGGCTCTGGTCAGAGCTGTTTACGATTGTCCTATATACCGCAGTGTCGTATGCGAACATTCTTGCTTGAGAGGTCAGCTTCTTGGGCAGATTATTGATATATGCTAGGAACAAACAAGGGCCTAGCACTGAGTCCTGGGGGACACCTGACTTAACACCGACATAGGAGGAGGTTTTGCCATCTACAATTACTGCCTGGCATCGGTCGCTGAGGGAAGCTAGAGATCCATGTTTTGGTAGTGCCTTGGATCCCATATCTGTGCAGTTTTTGTAATAACAAGCTATGGTTGACACGGTCAAACGCTTTTGAAAAGTCCAGCACAAGCACATCAGTCTGCTTGCTGTTCTCCAAGTTGGTCGTCAATTCTTCAGCAAATTCAAAAATGTGGGTCTCGTATGATCTGTTGACTCGAAAGCCATGCTGACAGTCATTGAGTATATTTGGTCTTTCCAGGTGATTCATGACCGCGCTTACGATTATGTGCTCCAATAGTTTACATAAAAAGCTAGTGAGGGATACAGGGCGGTAATTGGCTGGGTCGTAATGCTCTCCATTTTGTAGATTGGAGTGACATATGCTGTTCTCCAGTCAGTTGGAACGTTACCTGTGAATAGCGACGATTGGAAGAGGATTGTTAAATGTAGGAGCGATTTAACTGGCCAGTTCTTTTAGCACTCGTGGTTTGATGTTGTCAGGACCACATGCCTTGTAGGGGTTAATGTTTTTAAGGAGTTCCAGCACACCCTTCTCTGAAATCTGGATATCTTCCATGGTGGGGTAGGCTGTGCTCGTCATGTTGGTCTTCAGAAGAAACTCAACTTCTGAGTACTCTCTACCATCCCCAAAGACAGACTGAAACTGTTGATTGAGTATGTTCGCCTGTTTTTTGGATTCAGACGTCAACTTGCCTTCACATCTCAGGGGGGAAACCCCAATGTTTGTTGACCTTTGATGCTTGGCATAGCTCCAGAACCGCTTGTTCTTTGCGGTAGTATCTTCCTCTGAGAAGATGCCGTTCAGGTTGTTCCAGTAGGGATTTCTCGCACAGCCTGTTTCTTTTTTAGCACGCTGACTTGAAATTCGCAATAAGGTATGCAGTGGTCTGATATTCCGGGGATGACTTCTACTCTTGGGATGAGATGTGGACTGTTAGTGTGGAGTAGGTCGAGAGTGTTTTCCCCTCGCGTGGGTTCTTTAACCATCTGTTCCAGACCATGGTTGTTAATTATATCCATGAATTTAGAGTGTAACACCGGGTATGGGGACTTGGGCTTCAAAGCAGGAATCTGCCAGTCTCAACCAGGAAAGTTGAAATCTCCCCCTATAAGGAGAGAAACGTTCTTAGACTTCATTGCTCTCTGAAGTGACACATCAAGCCTCCTCAGGCTGTGTTCATCTGCTGTCGTGGGCCTGTAATAGGCACACACGTAAAGTGTGCGTCTACCCTTCAGCTTCACCTTCACCCACAGGAGTTCGCATTCATCAACATCTAGTTCTGGAACAGCGTTACAGTCCAGGCTGTCATGGACAGCAACAAGTACTCCTCCTCCTCTGTCTTTTCTGTCTCGCCGGAATAGTTTGTAATTAGACGGTACAACATCTGCGTTGGCTATGGAGGGATTCAGCCATGTTTCTGTACCCAAGATGATGTCAGGCTTTAAGCTGTTTATCAAATTGGCTATCTCGACTCTCTTTCCGCTTGCAGACTGAAAGTTCACATTCAATATGCGCAATGGTCTGTGTTTCCATTTGTCTTGCTGACTGCAGCACATAGGAGTAGAGCAGTTTGGTGGCTGAAAACTCTGAAGGTTCGTTGGTGTGTTGCATGAGGAATTTAGGGAGAAATCTGGGAGGATGGATTCTCACCTTGAACTGTGGAGGTCAAACACGTTCTGGCTATTCGGGCATCCAGAGACAGCACAGTACCACGGCATGCCAGAATTTTCACCATGCTGTTTGTCATAGTCTGTGTCGATGCTTTCACATTGACCATGGAACCATTGCCCACATTGTTCACATGCAATGCCTCTGTCTTCCCACTGCACTGCAAGGTCACAAGTACCGCAGGTCTATGATGACTGGGAACATGAGTGGGTATGCGATGGAGGATAGCCAGCACCCGTAGCGATGTTTGGTCCAGGGTTGGGTTCAGGAGAGTAGGAGTTGGCTAGGAGAATGCAGGCCAGATATAATAGAACAAGTCTTTGGCGTCCTATGGAAAACTGAGCAGAGCAAGTTCGAGATGAACTATGCAAAATGTCAACAAACACGCAGTGGCCAGTCCCCGCTGTGCGGAAAACTGTTTTCTTACGTTGGTCTAAATTTACAGATGACACGACAACTTCTGGTCTCTTGGTATCACAGGTAAATAGTTTGTTTACCAGAGTCGCTACCACAATGGTATACAGCGTAATATTGTATGTGAACATACCTCCAGTCACTCTGATGTGTAGCAGTCAAGGAGCATACACGCATGTATTGAGCTATCTTAAGCTTGAAGTAATGCAGGACAGTAAAATAAAGATGGCGCCGATTATCAACATGATGCACACAGGTTCTGAAATCACGTGATTTACTTAAAATTTTGAGGACAGTCACTTTGAACAACGCCCTTGACCAGTAATAATATCATTTTAATCTATAACAACAATTGTTTACAATTTGATGGACCAATAATGTCATAATCGAAGAAATATTCCTCATCACAAACACAGGTAAAAATATACACGTCTTCACTGGGCATGCGCAAACCCCTTGGCATCTGTCAGCACCAGTACCACAGGCACAGCTGTCAGCACCAGTACCACAGGCACAGCTGTCAGCACCAGTACCACAGGCACATCTGCCATCACCAGTACAACAGGCACAGCTGCCATCACCAGTACAACAGGCACAGCTGTCAGCACCAGTACCATAGGCACAGCTGTCAGCACCAGTACCACAGGCACAGCTGTCAGCACCAGTACCACAGGCGCAGTCATTGCTACAATTGGGTTCCCATTTTCCTTACCCACAATCTGTATAGAGAACGAAATCATAGAAGAACTCAAAAGCTTACAGTAATATGATCATAGATAGAAAGTACCAACCATAAAGTAAGTATAAGACATCAAAAAATGTTGGTTAGAATAGTATCATGAATTGTATGCTCCGATAGTTTATTTTGTATACAATGTTGATTAAAACCTCCTGAATATATACATATCTTACACAAATTGTTTCTANCTACAATTGGGTTCCCATTTTCCTTACCCACAATCTGTATAGAGAACGAAATCATAGAAGAACTCAAAAGCTTACAGTAATATGATCATAGATAGAAAGTACCAACCATAAAGTAAGTATAAGACATCAAAAAATGTTGGTTAGAATAGTATCATGAATTGTATGCTCCGATAGTTTATTTTGTATACAATGTTGATTAAAACCTCCTGAATATATACATATCTTACACAAATTGTTTCTAACAAGTTGTTTTATTTTAATTGTGTCTGTTATTTATAAATATTCAAATAGTTACCCATATTTAAATGAATAAAGAGTTAAGTATACCTCTTATTATTTTTAGATCTTTTTTTCATTTGATGGAACAATTTTACGTTTTGATCTAAGTTATTTTTTTGTAGAAACTAAAGAATTTATTTATTAATTGTTTACGGTCATTTAAATGTTTTTTTAACATCATTTATCAACTCCTCAGCTCATCCTTCACCTTGAAATGTCACAGTTTGTTGAAAACTGTATCCACTTTTACACAAACAATGTGCAGTGTTAGTACCCAGGGCTAAAGTACAGACATGATCACACTTCAGGTCACCCACAATGTTCCCTGAAATTCAGTATTAAAAAAAAAAAAGTCATACACGTACCTCCGTGATGAATATGCTATCAACTCTTGCAAACGTAGTCCATTGCATAAACTTTGCCAAAACCTAGTTAATTTCACCCTTATATTCATTCAAGGGATTAATGAAATCACTGACTTCTTTCCCGACCTTTTCTTTCATAAAAATGACATTTCCTGTGGTTAGTGATTTAGGAAGGAGGGTGGCAGGCAAATGAGGTGTTCCACTCCAGGGAGTAATTTTTCTCTTATATGGAGGGGTGGCATTTTCAGCACACTTGCTTCTTTCATAAAAATGACATTTCCTGTGGTTAGTGATTTAGGAAGGAGGGTGGCAGGCAAATGAGGTGTTCCACTCCAGGGAGTAATTTTTCTCTTATATGGAGGGGTGGCATTTTCAGCACACTTGCCCACATTTTTTTGTGTGGTTTATTTGGCCCGACCTGGTGGCACTAGTCCAAGCTACCTCACTGCCTGAGGTCGAGGTCCAAGCCACAACACTGCCTGAGGTAGAGGTCCAAGCCACAACACTGCCTGAGGTAGAGTTTGATATTAATTCAATGCGTTCATATCTGTTTATTTCTTAATTCTCACTCTTGACACAACTTGTCCTGTCAGTCCCCAGAGTGCACCAATAGTTACACTTGCAGATGAAGTTTCCTGGTGTGTTCTCACATATCTGCTCTCACTTGAGAGTCTTTGTTGTACATTGATTGATATCTGAGACACAAACAATTGTTATCATTTGATAGTTTAATACTCATCTCGTATGGCCATTATACCTACAAGATTTTATCTTTATAAAAAATCAATACCAGTTTAATGTATGTGTTTAAATTGATTTTTATTAAATTATATATCATGTTATTATTAAGGAACAAAACTCCCCAAATTTATTTTTTAAATCAACAATAGTGATATCAAATATATCTATCAGACGTACTGTCACAGATTTTATTTTTATTCCTGGTTTATCCTTTCCTACCAACACGAAAATAGCTGCCCATGTGTTGACACAATCTTTAACTAATAAATCATGTTGATGTCTTGTACATCCAGGCATTTAGTGATATCTAAAGAAGCATTTTAAATGTATGATAAAACTGTAAATATGAAATAATAATTTGTTTAAATTTAGGATTTAAAAAAAAAAGTCTTTGCTAATTAAGTCAAGTGTTTAAACCAATCTTTTCTCTCTTTGATCAAAGAGACATCTATGTTACATAACTCTACGTCAACTCTGCTGCATATTTATGATTCACCTCTGTTACATAATAGTAAGTACCATAACCAAATAACCATTGACAAAAATGTATAGCAATGAAAACAAAACTTGCTGTAAAAGACAAATCAAGTTTCAAATTAATGTTTAAATATCAAATACTTGTATGACCCGCAGACTTAAAATAAAACAACAAATTAGTTTACACCAACTAAGTAACATCTTTAAACTTAAAAACTGATGTATTGCTAATTCAAAATACATGTAACACTCATTTGGCATTTCTTCCTGTTACACCTAAAATCACAGACCTGTATAAGTGTTATGTTTGTGCAGCCTGTGGGACACGGACATTGATGTGATCCTTAAGTGTTGACACAATTCTTTCCAATAGAGCATGCCCCGTCACTAAGGCATTCATTAATATCTATGTTAAATTTACAGCCCCTGACAGGGTTACATGCCCTGCGGCTTTTAGATATACATGTGCCTAAACAATTTTTTCCCTGGCAAGGCTGATCACAGACTGTTGAATATATTATAATTATGCTTGTAAATATTAAGGCTGATCACAGACTGTTGAGTAGAAATTCACATATGCCTCTTTATTAAAGCTTAACATAAGTTGCTTTATTTACACAAATTGTAAGTGTCAAATTAATCTTGTTTAGTAATAAACAGCACCAATATAATTTTTAAATCACAGTATTTATACTTAATTTTTATAAATCCATATAAATATTTACACATTAAATATTTATATTGGAATTCTTAAGTAGATCATCTAATTATAATTATGTTAAATATAGAGATTTGTTAAAGTATGTTTAAACTCTAGTAATGAGGTCAAACAGACGGGATAGCACCTTTTCTTTAATGTACTAAATTATTCACTTGCTCCTACATGAAACTCTATATTGATCTGTTTTGTTACCATGGTAACAAAAATACAAAAGTGCTCCTTCTTTATTCCGACATGTTTGGCTGCAGGGTTTGCTGACTGATGTACATTTATTGACATATGCGGAGAATAGACAAATGCATTAGAGACAAGCAACGTAAAGATATTTACTCTATATTCTTATATCAAATCTTAATGGGTAACAAGAGATAATTAAAAGTGAATTAATTAGCTTTTTTGATGATGGAATCAAGTTTAAAACAATCAGTTCATAAAATTAAATCTGATAAATAATTTATAAAAAGTATATCAAATCTCATACATAAGTTTGTAAGTTATTTAAAAAAAGTTTGTGTAATTTATATACACTAATATCTAAACATGCTCAAACAAAAGCCAATCAATGTGTTTGAAACCACCCTGCTCACTGTGCTTCATTGTTTAAATAACAAAACATCTTAAGTATAGAACATGATAAAATTGAACTTAGAAATTTTACGTTCACATAAATAAAACATTAAAAAAATTAAATGATCATCTAAACATTGTTTTTCTCCATTAAAAGTGTATCCAGTGTTGCAGTTACATGAGGAAGAACCATTTGACATTGAGCAAGCCTTGGAAAAAAACACTTCACCATACACAGTGTGGACGTAGATGGGCCATTTGAAAGTGAGCAGACCTACAAAATGGACTTCACCTTAAACTTGTTGGCTGTAGTTGGGCTATTTGACTGTGAGCAGATTTAGGAAAAGGCCTTCACCTTAAACAGGTTGGCTGTAGTTGGGCCATTTGAAAGTGAGGAGACCTAGGCAAAGGCCTTCACCTTAAACAGCTTGGCTGTAGTTGGGCCATTTGACAGTGAGGAGACCTAGGAAAAGTCCTTCACCTTAAATAGTTTCGCTGTAGTTGGGTCCCTTGACTGTGAGCAGACCTTGGAAAAGGACTTCACCTTAAACAGGTAGGCTGTAGTTGGGGAATTTGACAGTCAGGAGACATAGGCAAAGGCCTTCACCTTAAACAGCTTGGCTGTAGTTGGGCCATTTGACAGTGAGGAGACCTAGGAAAAGGCCTTCACCTTAAATAGTTTCGCTGTAGTTGGGCCCCTTGACTGTGAGCTGACCTAGAGAATTGCCTTCACCTTAAACAGGTGGCTGTAGTTGGGCCATTTGACTGTGAGCAGACCTAGGAAAAGGCCTTCACCTAAACAGGTTGGCTGCAGTTAGTTCTGATAGAAGAAACAAATTGTTGTTAAAATGTGTACAGCAAAAATTGTTGTACAAAGGTAAAGAGAACCTTTCTTCATTTTCAAAGAGTTTTTTTTTTAAAAATAGCATTGCATTTGTTTAAACTATTTCTCACTTGCATTAGCTTCATTTGAAATATTGTTACCTGACATTTAATTTATTTGAACTATTCTCACTTGACATTGTTTTCATTGGAACTATACCTACTTTGCATTAAAAACATGTATTTATTTATTTAGGCATTTTTATATAGCGCTTACCTTAGAGCTCTAAGCGCTTTACAATTATTAAAAAACATGTAAACTAAGTAAAATAAAAATGAGACATTAGGATAGTAACTACTATACTATAGAAACAATTAAAATGGTTATAAAACGAGGACACTTTGGCACGTTTTGGCCTATACTACAGGATCAACCCGAGACAGAAAATGAGGCATGGTAAGTACGGTGCATCACAGGTCATAGGCGTACTTAAACAGATGGGTTTTAAGGGACTTTTTGAAAGTGGACGAGGTTTCACAATGACGAATGTGGAAGGGGAGCTGGTTCCAGGACGTGGGCGCATGAAAGTAGAGCATTTGAACTGTTCCCAATGGTATTGAATTTCTTTAAATTATTCACACCTTAAATAACTTATTTTTTAAAAGAAATCTACATTTCTGGCAAGTTTCAGTACAATGGGGAAGGATTATAATGGGATTCGGATTCCAATGGGATCCCTCTTACGATATAATCCTGGCTATTTTCGGATCCCGATCCCGGTCATGGTGGAATCCCAAACCCGGTATGAATCCGATCCCGGTGAGATTCCGTTTCTGGAGGTATCCCAATCCAAATGAGATCCCAATCTGGTTTGATCCCATATCCGGTGAGATCCCGATCCCGGTATGCCCTCGAGCGTGTTGAAGTCCCGATCTTGTTGGCATATCGATTCCGGTGGTATCCCGTTTCCGGTGAGGTCCAGCTAGCGGTAGTAATAAAGAACTCTCATACTTGACATAAGCCTACAAGCCACATTGCAATTGTTATCATCGTCTTACGAGAAAGTCCATTGTTGTGTTAACGTTATTTGTTGCCTCACAAAATGTGTGTAGAAACGAAATGCTACATCATTTAAAATTTCCGTTGAATCAACAATTTCAATTATTGTTTCTTGGTCACTCTGCCAATTTTAAACAAAATGATACCAGTACCAGCAATACAACAAAATAATACCAGTACCAGCAATACAACAAAATGATACCAGTACCAGCAATACAACAAAACGAGGCTGTCTTATTATATATGATCACAAGCCTTCACCCTTATTTTAATCAGCGCAAATCAGTCACTATTAATAAGCGCATTTGGATAAGGAAAAAATGGGAGAGCTCAACAATCACCTACAACGTATTTGCAGCCATCTGTATGAGATGACTATCATTAAATTAACCCACGCTATCATTTCGATCTCAGACATTTCTGCATCGTCACAATATTTTAATTTTTTTAAAGTCAAAACTTCATCAAAAATTTGCACATATTTGATGGACCTCCTCCTTAGCTCCACTCCAGGACAATGATGACGTGTGTGGCCACTGCATTAGTCGGTGATCCACTTCTAATCCCCGCCCAAGACTTTAAGGGATAACATTTATATTCCGAGCGCTCTGGGAGGGACGAAAAGAAAGTGGTGGGGGGCAGGGGGCGCTCTTGCATCATGACAAATCCAGTATTTTATTCTTTTTTGTGAAATGCCTACAGTTTGAAAATTTTGTTTAGCATACTTACTTATTGGTGTTTAAAAATCTGGCCATAGGTTGAGAAAAAACATGTTGTTATGCAACTTTGGTTGGGGGATGTTTAAGGACTCTTTAGAAATAAAAAAAAAAAAAAAAGTTGATTCTTAATTCAGTTTTAATTAACTATAACTGCGTCAAATTAATTTTAAAAAAATACACTTACGTTTATATACGGACATACGAAATGAGTTAAGAAATAATATACGCACCTGAACTGCCGTTTTACCTCTATAGTTTTACAACTGTTTGGAAAGTTTACCAAAGTTCCAACTGTCACCACTATTACTATTAAAAATATATCTTCTCATCACATTTACTGACCCATCAGTCAGCTAAACATCGTCGCTGACACAGAATCATATTTAAAAACGATTCATCTTTATCGTCCGATGTTTCAGCATCAATAATATGCAATACAAGATTTTTTTGTATGCAAAGTACACAACCTAAGTGTTCTAGCGACAGTTGCTTTTCGTTGAATTTGCAGGGCCATTGCTTTTTTTTTCGCAAACGATTTAATATAAATAAAAAAAAAACATAGCATGTCAAAGAAAAAAAAAACCGGAAGGAAGTAGAAAAATGTATCCTTGGTTCGACAACATAAAAAGACAGATACAAATCAGCGAACAAAACTACAGTGAGAAGTCACGATAACGATGTTTGTTCTTGGCTCTTTTCTTTTCATATTGAAGTAACAATAAAGATAATGTGTGGATTATTGACTGGGCTTTGGCTGGAATTGAACTCCCGACATCAAATTTTAAGTTTGCTCAATTTGGAAATTGTAAAGTTTAGACCATTCGGCCACGCAGTAACCTCCCTTTGTTCCGTCTTTAAAAAAAAAAAAAAAAAGACTGCAGCATGATTTCTTGTACGTCCGCGCAAACTCCTTATATAAGACCTCACGATACAGATGATTTGCCCCAACGTGTCCGCCCCATGATCCTTTATAAGCGAGGGCGGCTGATGATTTATAGTGTTGGGGCGCCCCATAATTAAAACCAACCTTTAAAAAAAAAATGACATTCCGGAAAAAAACCGTAAGACACTATGTCTAATTAAAATCCCTAAAAATGTAAGTAATAAAAGAATTAATTTTTAAACAAATAAATTTTTATCATTAAATAAAGAAGAATTTAAAGGTTAAACTAAAAACTATTACTTTTCAAAGTTTGGTTTTAATTAAATCTAGACCATTATGGATTGTTCTATAATTGGTTTAGGTTGCCCGGTGCAAAGGTTCTGCCTTTCCGTGGCGCACCGGACTAGTAGGGTTTCTAAAACCCGAAGCTAAAGAACCTGGCATTTTCTGCCAAATCCAAATCTCGCCTTGAGCAAGAGGTTTAAGGCGAGAACTTCCACCCTCGCCCCTTCCATCCCCCCCCCCCTCAAAAAAAAAATGAAAATTAAAAAAAAAATAACATATTTGAAGAAATTTAAAATAATAGAAAATAAACTGATCCTAAAACATGTAAATTAATCTACAATGAAAATTAATTTAACTACACGATTTCAAGCAAATCTAATTTAACATAAAATCTACTGTACTAATGTAAACATAAGCCATGTAAAATAAATTAAACTTATCTAAAGTCAACTTATCGAAATTAAACTTATCTAAAGTCAACTTATCTAAAGTCAACTTATCTAAATTAAACTTATCTAAAGTCAACTTATCTAAAGTCAAATTATCTAAAATCAACTTATCTAAAGTCAACTTATCTAAAGTCAACTTATCTAAAGTCAACTAAACGAACATAAAATATAGTCACCTGTAGTTATTCAACCCGAACTAAAATATTTCCAACTCAACTAATGTCTAACGAATATAATCTGAACTTGGATGAACTCAAACTCAAACTAAAGTCAACATTTATCAACTAAATAATTTGACAACAATTTAAAGTAAGCTGACGATATAGGACATTATTATCGAAAATTATCTAATTACGTAGCAACATGGAATATGTCTATTTGAGAACTATTATAAGTAGGTACTTATACAGGACCTTTTGTATCAATCACTATATAAGTTTGTAGCCATAAGGGAAATATCTTTTAAAAACTATAGCAGTAGGTAGACATGTCTTATTTTAAACAAAATATGTTTGTTCGATACGGGATAAGTCTTGTGTAGAGAATATTAAATTTGACATCTATTTTAACATCAACAATTATAAGTTTTCTCTATTTAGAATCTTTATGGCTACCCACTGATATAGCTTTAAGTTGAACATGTCGTGTATGGTTCCCTTTAATGTCACTGATTTCATGAAATATATATCACGATAACCAGAGCTCATGAAATATCTATCACGATAACCACAGTTCATGAAATATCTATCATGATAACCAGAGCTCATGAAATATCTATCACGATAACCACAGTTCATGAATTATCTATCACGATAACCACAGTTCATGAAATATCTATCACGATAACAACAGTTCATGAAATATCTATCACGATAACCACAGTTCATGAAATACCTATCACGATACCCAGAGTTCATGAAATATCTATCACGATAACCACAGTTCATGAAATATCTATCACGATAACAACAGTTCATGAAATATCTATCACGATAACCACAGTTCATGAAATATCTATCACGATAACCAGAGTTCATGAAATATCTATCACGATACCCAGAGTTCATGAAATATCTATCACGATAACCACAGTTCATGAAATATCTATCACGATAACCAGAGTTCATGAAATATCTATCACGATAACCACAGTTCATGAAATATCTATCACGATAACCACAGTTCATGAAATATCTATCACGATACCCAGAGTTCATGAAATATCTATCACGATAACCACAGTTCATGAAATATCTATCACGATAACCACAGTTAATGAAATATCTATCACGATAACAACAGTTCATGAAATATCTATCACGATAACCACAGTTCATGATATATCTATCACGATAACCACAGTTCATGAAATATCTATCACGATAACCACAGTTCATGAAATATCTATCACGATAACCACAGTTCATGAAATATCTATCACGATAACCACAGTTCATGAAATATCTTTCACGATAACCACAGTTCATGAAATATCTATCACGATAAACAGAGCTCATGAAATATATATCACGATAACCACAGTTCATGAAATATCTATCACGATAACCAGAGCTCATGAAATATATATCACGATAACCACAGTTCATGAAATATCTATCACGATAACCACAGTTCATGAAATATCTATCACGATAACCACAGTTCATGAAATATCTATCACGATAACCACAGTTCATGAAATATCTATCACGATAACCAGAGTTCATAAAATATCTATCACGATAACCACAGTTCATGAAATATCTTTCACGATAACCACAGTTCATGAAATATCTATCACGATAACCAGAGCTCATGAAATATATATCACGATAACCACAGTTCATGAAATATCTATCACGATAACCAGAGCTCATGAAATATATATCACGATCCCTACAGTTAATGAAAGTATTTTTTTTTTTTTTAATTTTAAAGTACTTTGGTGCGTAATATATTCTTTTATAAAATTGTTGTTGAAATAAAATATGTGATGTCAAATCGGGTGGGTCGTTGTATTTATGAATGCATACAGTTATCACACTGTAAACAGTAAAATATATTTGTATTAAACATTTATGACATACATTATGATTTAAATAAAGTACAAGAAGTATATATAAAAGTATGACTGTTCGATATCTCTCTCTATCTCTCTATCTGTATTTCTCATTCCATCTTTCTCCATTGTATCTCTCTCTCATTCTCTCTCCAACTCTCTCTATTTATCTTAAATTTAATTGTTATTTCTTTATATAAATAAATATGTCTCCATTTCTCTGTCTGTCATTATTTCCATTGTTTTTCTCTCTATTCATCCCTTTCTATAATTTTGTCTCTCAGTCTCTCTCTATCTCTATCAATATATCTATATCTTTCTCCGTAAGCCTTGCTTCTTATCTACTTATCTCTCTATCAAGCGTTTTCTCTATCTCTCTATCTCTATCCATCTCTCTTTATCTCTAGCTCTGATTGTATCTATATGTCTCACTACATCCTTCTATCTCTTACGTATCTATCAATCTCTCTCTCTCTCTCTCTCTCTCTCTCATTTACATTCTATCCTATGTATCTATAGATCACTATTATTCTCTCTATATCCCATCTATCTCTCTGTCTGTCATTATTTCCATTTTGTCTCTCTCTCTATTCATCATCTTCTATCATTTTGTCTCTTATTCTCTCTCTACCAATGTACATAAATCTATCTTTCTCAGTCAGCCTTGCATTTTATCTATATATCTCTCTGTCAAGCGTTCTCTCTATCTCTCTATCTCTATCCATCTCTCTCTATCTCTAGCTCTGATTGTATCTATCTTTCCCACTACACCACTCTATCTCTTAAGTATCTATAAATCTCTCTCTCATTTACATTCTATCATATGTGTGTCTATCGATCACTATTATTCTCTATATATATCTCACTATCTCTCTCTATCTATCTGTCTTTTTATTACTCTTTCTTTCCGTATCTTAATGTCTCTCACTCTTTCTCTCTCCTGTATAAATGAATGATCAGATGTCATATAAATATGAAGTTAAAAAATGATTAAAGCTTAAATTCATGAGACAATATCTATCATATGATTTTGAAATTAATAGAACTAGGGCGATTTAATGCAATAACTGACATATGTTTATAAAATGACTATCATTACTGCTATTTCCAAACGGCATAACAATTTGTATAGAATATTGAGTTCGATCAACGAAATAAATCATCTCCAACTAAAATGTGATTTTCTGATTTAAATCTATTTTATGTCCGTTAAAGACGCCCTGATCATTTTAAATAGAGATTGGTAAATTTGTGTAATAGACAGTCCAACTATTTGTATTTAAGGGACGTTCATCCAACTGGTTGAAACGACTGGGAAGGTTAGTTGATCCGGATACATTTTAGTAAAAGCCAGAGATAGACTTAAATTATGCAATGTTCATATCCTATGTATGTATTTAAAAATGTGCGTATCCTATCAACATACTTTAATATGTAGTATCCCATGTACGTACTACAATACTTCCATTTTCTATGTACTTTCTATAAATGGTTTATATCCAATGTACGTACTATAATAGTTATAAATCCTAATTATCTAAACCTTAATATTTTTATCTTGTTTTTTTTTTTTAAAATTTAAAATTGACCTCTGTGTAAAATGCTGTAAATCTGTGTAGTAGAGCTCATTCTTTTAGCACTCTGACAATCTTTTTCAAACGAGCATTTTTTTTTAAACTTTTGTTTTTTTTTTAACTCATCATCTCGCTTTGAGACATTTATCAGAATTAGATTTAAATTGATTTTTTAATTTTTTTTTATTTTTACTTAGGTTGTTATTGTTTGTGTGGGTGACGTTGATGTAGGATAAGAAAGGTGGAGGAAATGTGCGCACCACTTAATGTGCGCCTTTTGTTATCTTGACATTTTAGTATGAATAAACTGCTTTAAAATAAAAACTATATTTTTTTGTCTGTGATTAAATTATAATTTAATTAATTTAAACAGCCTGCGTTAATTGAAAGAGAGAACGACATTCATAAACAACTAATAAATGCATTAAATAAGAAAGTGTCCGCTTGACGTCATTACGTTTAAATTAGAAACAGAGAAACATTTGGTTTTCTTATGGAACTCCATTTTTACTAACAGGCAACAATTTAAATATGTATTATTCTGGATAGAAATTAAGTCATTAATAGTAAACAAAAAATAATATACTAAATGCCTTCTAATTATGAAACAATCAGTGGGTTAAAATTAGTTTGGTTGTAATATTACTGTTTTTGTAAAATATAAAAAAATAAAGAAAGTATTGCAAGAGGTCATAATTATTATTACTATTTCCTACAGCCATCTTAACATTATTTAACAGAAGTTGAATAGAAAATTGTATAATTCACTCGTCAGTCAATGTGTCCTGTTACTAAAAATATTTTTGTAGTTTTGAAATTGTTTTAGAAAGGTGGGGATTAAATGGTTCCAGTTAGCGAGTGAAGTCGGAAACACTCGAAAACATCCGAATATATGTCTGTATGTCATCATTAGTCAACTGGCAACGCTTGTTACAAAAATGATTCCCTCTTGGACGTCAACTCTAGGGCTAGGTAGGGAAAAGCTTTAGCAGTTCAAATAGTTAACATATTTTTAATAATTGTAAAGCGCTTAAGCTGTAAGGTAAGCGCTATATAAAAATGCCTAAAGACATCAATAAAAAGCGCTGAGCTTAAGGAACTACCCTTTTTAAGTTATAGGGGTGACTCATCAAACGGCTCTTTTCAGGGCCACCAAAATAGTCAATTCATTCTTAAAATGGTTCTTTGGTCCCTAATGTTTTTTTTAAGAAAAAAAAATTGCAGAAATTTAAAAAAAAAATAATAATAAAAAAAATAAAACAGGATAACAACAAAAAAATAACTAATCACAAGTGGAATTGAAGAGCAAATAAAGTATTAAAAATAATGAAGAAAACAGTTTTAAAATAATTAAACAGACACAACACTTAAATAAGGAATGTAAAATAAAATATATTTGAAAAATAATTTAAAAAGCAAAAGTATTCAGAAGTTGTAGTTCAATAAAAGCAAGTGTCGAACTAAACAAAACATTAATACCAACATGGCAGCTAGTGGCTAATATATGGGACACTTACGTCAATATATTAATGTACTTATGTAAGATTTACGTAAACATGACCATGTAGATATTTGACTTGTAGCCAAGCTGATTTCTTGTCTCCAAGTGACCTGATTGAAATTACACTTGAAAAGACGAAGCTCATTTGTTGATAAATATGTTATTTATTATAAGACACTAGATGTAGCCCACCAAACATTGGTGACCACAATGTGTGAACTTGCCATCTACTAAAGTTACTTGACAAAATGGAGACAGCAATGCGTGAACTTGCCATCTACTAAGGTTACTTGACAAAAACGTGAACTCAGGTTACGCACGTTTAAGAATGCCAATTTTGCTACCCCCCCCCCCTCCCCCCACCTAACTTTTCATGATAAGCGCTCCCTGGCTTAGCAGTCGCCACAAGCCTGTTGCGGTGTGCGCATTTCTGGCAAGCGAGGGGAGGGTTTCCCGTCGTCTTGCTTGATCTGGCGTATCTATATATAGCCTGCCTGTTGGTGGTGTTCCACCCTTCTTCTTGTTTGACCTCTTTTGACAAATTTCATAGATGGCACACGATTCTCTTATATCATATATGCATGGAAATATTGATCAGAGGCAGGGTGAGAGAGAGAGAGAGAGAGAGAGAGTGAAAGAGAGTGACAGAGAGAGAGAGAGAGAGAGAGAGAGAGGGAAAGAGAGTGACAGAGAGAGAGAGAGAGGGAAAGAGAAAGAGAGAGAGCTTGGAGAGATTGAGAAAATGAAAGATTTATCGCTAGTGAGAGAGCTTAAAAGTGAAAAGAAATAGAGATATTGATATAACTTTAGAGACGGATAACGTGACAGAAAGAGAGACATAGAAATTGTGATATAGAGAAAAGGAGAGAAAGAGAATGAGATAGAAAAGTAAAAAAAACAAAAGATACTGCGCATTAGAAAGATGTTTAGAGATATATGATTGATATGAAAAAAGAGAGGGACAATGGGACAGAGATAGAGAGAGAGAGAGGGGAACATGGAGAGAGAGAGAGATATAGGAATAGACAGAAAAAGAGAGAGTGAGGGAGAAAGAAAGAGAGGAAAAGATAAAGATGGAGAAAGAGATGGAGAAAGTAAGAAAGAGAAAAAGAGGGATAAACCTTTAGAAAAAAGTTATTTTTAGAATATGCAGTTGCAACAAATTAAATTTCTGAACATATTTTGTTTCTGATTTTAGGAAGGTGTTTTGTTTAGTTTTTGTAGCCCTACGAATATTTATATTATCTGAAATCTAAACTATTTACTTTGGAAGAATTTTGTATATTTATATGATCTGAAAACTAAACTCTTCACTTGGTAAGACTTCTGTATATTAATAGTATCTTAAATCTAAACTATTCACTTGGTAAGACTTCTGCATATTAATATTATCTGAAATCTAAACTATTTACTTAGTAAGACTTCTGTATATTAATATTATCTGAAGTCTAAACTATTCACTGTGTAAGAACAGCAGTTAATTGTGATGTTCTATACATATTAGCAACTAACGTCTCTTAATATATTTATGTTTGAACTACTCTCATCCTACTTACTATTTTATAACAAGTCTTTTAATCTCCATGTGCTTCGGGAGATGTCAATAAGTGACACACTGTAATACGATTATGTTTTTTTATTATTTATGAGCTTTGGGAGATGTAAATAAAGGACACATTGTAATAAGATTACTTTTTTATTATCTATGTGCTGGGTGCCACCATGACCGTGACGTCATGAACAAAGTACTGTCAACAGTCTGACTGTTGTAGTAGGGTGGAAAGACCATGAATGTCGATTCTCTTCAGCTGTTGTCACATGGAGGGAACTACAAAAAGGTGTAAGGTTTTTCTTGAAGCTTACGTTTAGACATTTTTGTATTTTGTCAGCCTTGTGTTTTGCATATAGTTACATTGAAGGCACAGCCATCAATATTTCATAACACACAATTTAAGGTGTTTAACATCATGTTTCATAACTAATTCTTAGAACATATGTTCGATATTTAATAGCACATTAAATAGTATATTTAAATAATTAATTAAGTGTCATTACTTTAAGCTAAATTGAGGAATTATTTCGTTCATTGTATTGTTGTTGTGTTTCCTTGGACACATTAAAACAAGATGGTGTCAGAGGTAGTGTAGAGATTTGAGAAAGTTTCACTGAACATGAGGGAGCTCGTGACACTATAGGCTTCCTAACCATTGGAGTCATTGAGCTTAGATTGTTAAATAAAATATTAGGGGAGCCCCTAGTCATGCAATGCGTTTTTTCATGTAAAAAAAGCACTTAATTATTTGTTATTGAGGGAGATGGCAAAAAAAAGTACATGATAATTATAAATAACATTATTTTGAAGAGTTAGATTTCATTTGTTTGTTTGTTTGTTTGTTTTTTTGTTTTTTTTTGTAACCTTCATTTGTTTTGTTTTTTTGTTTTATTTTTTTTTTTAATTTTATTTTTTTTTTTTTTTTTTTTTTTTTTTTTTTTTTTTATTTTTATTTTTTTTTTTTTTTTTTTTTTTTTTTTTTTTTTTTTTTTTTTTTTTTTTTTTTTTTTTTTTTTTTTTTTTTCTTTTTTTTTTTTTTTTTTTTTTGTTTTTTTTTTTTTTTGTTTTTTTTTTTTTTTTTTTTTTTTTTTTTTTTTTTTTTTTTTTTTTTTTTTTTTTTTTTTTTTTTTTTTTTTTTTTTTTTTTTTTTTTTTTTTTTTTTTTTTTTTTTTATTTTTTTTTTTTTTTTTTTTTTTTTTTTTTTTTTTTTTTTTTTTTTTTTTTTTTTTTTTTTTTTTTTTTAATATTTATTTTTGAAAATCTAACTTCTAGAATTTGCTAGGGAGATTACTTTAGTGTTAACTGGTCTAATTTATTTGGTCATATTTTCATCTGTCCTGTCTGCTTAGGAAGGCTCTTAACCGAAATATACTTGTCTTATTTTCCTGGTTCTTAATTCAAGCTTTCAATTACCCTGTTGTTGTTTTTTTTTCCCCTCAATTTTTTTGTGTGTGTTTTAAAGAAGATTTAAATCTAATATTTTTGTTGCAAGGGAAACAATCGCTTTATTTCTTTAAATGATTAATTTGTTATCATTAGGGATTTAAAAAAACAACAACAATATTTCCTTTTTGTACAAATCAAATATATTTTTAAATTTATAAAGAATTTTTAAGAATATGAGCTAGGTTATTGATTTTAACGTTAATTTTGACCTCTATTTTATTTAAATGAAAACTTTTGTTTTATAACATCAAAAGTAGTATATATAACATTAAATATGCATAACCAGCGTTGTTGATTTGCTTGTAAATTCACAAGTGGACCTTGAAGACAATTGTTAAGTCCACTTGACATCGCTCCCTGGATCTAGGGATACACACAAATCGTGTTGTTCAAATGATGCTTTAACTATATACTCCATACTTGCATGGAGGAAACGCTAAAATAATATGCCCTGTCCATCTCATTTGTAATCTCCCAATTATATCTCCACCCATCAGGTCCCATCTCCTCTGTCAATTATCAAAAAGTACAATACCTCATGTCCGCTCTTCCTTTCATATATAGCTTAATGGCAGTGGCGTTGCCAGTGTTGATGTCACACAACGCGGACAAAAATATGGTTTCTCCCCCCCCCCTCCCAACCCCGACTTCTATGATGTTTTTTTTTTTTTGGTTAAAATAAGTAAATAGCATAACTATGATAAGAATAAATCAAAGTAATTAAAGGGCGAGATGTAGATGCATTTAAGAACAGAATCGTTAAGTTATAGTCATATTAATATTGCTTTTATTTTGTTTGAATGTTCATTTACAAGTTCTTCAAAACTGCGAATTAGTCAATTATTTTATCAAAATCGAAATCCTTGACTGAATCACTTTCAATTGATATCAAAGCCAGACCAGAAAGCCTTGACTGCCTCATGGTGTTTCGTAAATATTCCTTAATAAGTCTTCTTTTTGAAAAAAAAAACTATCTTCACATAAAGCAACAGACAAACAGATAGTAAGACACATCTGAAGACTTACCGAGAGTCTTGAAAGAGATTAAAAAAAGTCTCATTGAACTATGAATTTCAAAACATCAAACACGGAACAAGTGACTCTGATACTGACCAAGTGACTCTGATACTGACCAAGTGACTCTGATACTGACCAAGTGACTCTGATACTGACCAAGTGACTCTGATACTGACCAAATGACTCTGATACTGACCAATTGACTCTGATACTGACCAAATGACTCTGATACTGACCAAGTGACTCTGATACTGACCAAGTGACTCTGATACTGACCAAGTGACTCTGATACTGCCACGCAAGATTAACTACCTACAGTAGATTACTATGTAAGCACACACATCCTATAAACGTCCTTGTGCTGTATGACAATCTGCTCAAATAACTAGAAGCTGTGCTAAAGAAAAATGGGGGAAAAATTTAATTTTTGACTTTTTCCAGTGTTTCGATATATTTGGTTTAGAATGTCCTTCTTCAATTAGCTGTGTGATGGCATCTTTGTCAGTGAAAATTAGTTCTCGAATTAGTAGTACGTCTATTTAATCTAGTCTTTGCATGAAGGTGTGTGCGTTATTGAACAGTCTTCCATCAGAAATTGTAAGGATGTACACTCCGTCTACAACGTCCATGAAGGAAAACTAAAGAAGAATCAAGAAGAAATGTTAGAGGACCGTTCAATTCTAAAATTTGACCTTTATTTTACTCTTCTGCGGACTAGGAATGTCTTAGAGACCGCGTCATTTAAGGTAACTGTATTTTGTATATTTTAAAGAAGAATCAAGAAGAAATGTTAGAGGACCGTTCAATTCTAAAATTTGACCTTTATTTTACTCTTCTGCGGACTAGGAATGTCTTAGAGACCGCGTCATTTAAGGTAACTGTATTTTGTATATTTGTGAAATGATTATATTATTAGACCCTTTTGCCAAATATACTTAAGACACATTTTTGTCAAAATGTATTTAAACTCTGATATTTGCTTATCCGACTTAACCAAGTATAATGCAGAAATTTGAACACAATAAAGTGTACATAAGTCTATTAATTAAACAAGACTAAATAAAAAAAATCATATTTTATAGACGAACATAATATTTCAACTTGATTATCTCAAAATGTGTACTTGGTGACTTAAGTCGTTTAAGCATCAACATCTTCGACTTATTTTAAGTTGTCATGATGATAAAGATGACTGTGACATTTTATAGCGCTTGTATCCATGCTAGTTTCGCACGCGAAAAAAACTACAATTTTTAACATGTATTATGTATGATTTCATACATATTAATTGAATTGTGTCATACTTATTAAATGTATTATCCCATACAAAATAAGTGTATTTTTATATGAAGTTTAATATGCATGCTTATTTAATGTTTTATTACATAAACATTTAATATAATTTCCAGACAAATTAAATGTTGTATCACTGTTATTTAATAGACTTAAATCCATGTACTTCTAGAGATAGCTGTGGTGGGCGTTATTGTCTCTGCCATCCCTTGGTTATGATGAGCCACCTCATTGTTAAAAGCCCAAAGTAGAAATACAATGAACTGTAGTAATATTAATCTGACCACATTTATACAAGGAACTGTAGTAATAAAAATACTATCATTTAATACAATGATATGTAGTAAAATTAATACCACTGTACTAATTAAATAAACTGTAATTTTTTGCCCATCACACTCTGCCTTATTTCTTAGACTACTCTACCACGAGCTTTGTACGAGACTAAGTTATTTGTCCATTAAACTGTTCATTATTTCTTAGACTTCTCTACCACGAGCTTTGTACCAGACTAAGTTTTATGTAAATTTAATTTATACTTATTTAAATGTGTTGTGTTTGTTTGTACTGATGAAGGCATGTGCCGAAACGTTTAATTCTGTATAATGTACAATTATTATTAAAGCTAACTCATATTGTTCTATGGACACAATTTGTTCGTGTCTTATTAATATATTTTAAAGCTTTATTGCAGTCCAACACTTTTTATAATAAGTTATTTGTCCATTAAACTGTTCATTATTTCTTAGTCTTACCTCCCATCAGATTAGTACCAGATTATGTGTTTTTTGTGTCCATAAAGTTGTGCATTATTTCTTAGTCTTATTTACCATCAGCTTTTAGCGGGCTATGTCTTTTGTTCATCAGACTGTATATTTTTCCTTTGACTTAGCTTCCATCAGCTTAATCCTAATTAAATTCATGGAAGACTAAAACAACAAGGGAAAAGTTACAAACTGAGTCCTTTTTGTGCAAGTAGATGGAAAGAATCCCATCATCTGTTGAAAGATCTATTAAAATATAATTAAAAGCATTACTTGAATGCATATTTTGCCCGGTGCATTTAATAGATTGGAAGTTGCCATTTTGGACCCATCATTGTCTAACAGATTATAAAAGCTAGTGTTTAAATACTTGACAAAATATCATTGTCACGTTTTTTTTGTTTTTAGCAATAGATCCTGGTCAATAATTGTGTTTTTTATCATCTTCTGGTCGGTAATGGCTTTTTTAATATTTTATAGTCAAGCTAGTGAGACTTGTGTGGATCTGCTCTCACTTTTTGTTGGTGCACCAGCATTCAAAGTGAAAGGTTAGATATTACTGCTTTACTGGCATCATCTGCTAAGCCTATTACCGATGGTACTGCCTAACATACCCATCTTATTACTGCCTAACATACCCATCTTATTACTGCCTAACATACCCATCTTATTACTGCCTAACATACCCATCTTATTACTGCCTAACATACCCATCTTATTACTGCCTAACATACCCATCTTATTACTGCCTAACATACCCATCTTATTACTGCCTAACATACCCATCTTATTACTGCCTAACATACCCATCTTATTACTGCCTAACATACCCATCTTATTACTGCCTAACATACCCATCTTATTACTGCCTAACATACCCATCTTATTACTGCCTAACATACCCATCTTATTACTGCCTAACATACCCATCTTATTACTGCCTAACATACCCATCTTATTACTGCCTAACATACCCATCTTATTACTGCCTAACATACCCATCTTATTACTGCCTAACATACCCATCTTATTACTGCCTAACATACCCATCTTATTACTGCCTAACATACCCATCTTATTACTGCCTAACATACCCATCTTATTACTGCCTAACATACCCATCTTATTACTGCCTAACATACCCATCTTATTACTGCCTAACATACCCATCTTATTACTGCCTAACATACCCATCTTATTACTGCCTAACATACCCATCTTATTACTGCCTAACATACCCATCTTATTACTGCCTAACATACCCATCTTATTACTGCCTAACATACCCATCTTATTACTGCCTAACATACCCATCTTATTACTGCCTAACATACCCATCTTATTACTGCCTAACATACCCATCTTATTACTGCCTAACATACCCATCTTATTACTGCCTAACATACCCATCTTATTACTGCCTAACATACCCATCTTATTACTGCCTAACATACCCATCTTATTACTGCCTAACATACCCATCTTATTACTGCCTAATATACCCATCTTATTACTGCCTAACATACCCATCTTATTACTGCCTAGCATACCCATTTAAATTTCTTCCTAACATAACCATCTTATTACTGCCTAACATACTCATATTATTACTGCCTAACATACCCATCTCATTACTGCATTTTTGTAAATACATTTACATTAATTGTGTGTATATGTTTTATACGGCGTTGCTGCATCAGCTGATATCTGTATGTGTTGTTTAGTTTCAAGGTCAGCAGATTCTAATTAAACAGAACCGATGTGAATCAATGATGAACCCTGACGAATATTTTGTGAGACACTTCAACCAGATTATTTAATAGGTCTGCAATTACGCTTTAATTTAATTTTCTGATTGAATTTAAAATATAAATCAAGACTCTATTGATCAACGCGTATTGTATGTATATATATTATTTGGTTATATTTTGTTGGGTTTGAAGTGGGGGGTGGGGGGGAGTAGTCTAATTTAAGACGAAAAATAGACCAAAGATAAATGTCATGAAAATATATCCGAATTTATTACACATACACTTGATTATCGCTATTCAAATACCGAAGGTTACTGAACTCATAGTATACATCCTTCTGGGGCCGGGGGACTAATTTCATTGTTCCTAATATAAGCTTTACAAATATCAATAGGCTTAGACAACACTGTAGATTATATGTGAATACTTCGATCTAGGCCTAGCTTTGTAGCAAAACCCTTCTTATTCTGTATTAAAATATCAGTGGATTTAAAACTAATACTATCCAATCCATTCAGGGCCCACCTAGAATTTTATAGAAAATTTGATTGTTCAAAAAGTTATCTCTATGGCATTTTTAAACCGATTTTATTAGGACAAATGTGAAAGCTATAATTTAGCTTAATGATTTTTATAACCCTATGTCCTTCTAACATAACTAAAATGTTACTTTATGACATGGGCCAAGACACCTATTGGATTTGGATCCCCACGAACTATGGATTCCCCTTGGATACGGAGCCACAAAGGGATTCTATCTAAAACGGGATCATGCCGGGTAAAGGCATTTCGCCGGAATCGGGTTCAGAATGGGATGGGACTCATTAGAATTGGGATCTTACCAGGATCGGGGTCCTAATGCAATTCCGTACAAAGAGATCCATAACATATAACTATTGGTAACGTTTCGCTTATTTTAATGTTTTTCATTCTTTATCATCATGACCCAATAAATGACCAGAGTACATGTTGTATTGTGACCCAATAAATGACCAGAGTACATGTTGTATTGTGACCCAATAAATGACCAGAGTACATGTTGTATTGTGACCCAATAAATGACCAGAGTACATGTTGTATTGTGACCCAATAAATGACCAGAGTACATGTTGTATTGTGACCCAATAAATGACCAGAGTACATGTTGTATTGTGACCCAATAAATGACCAGAGTACATGTTGTATTGTGACCCAATAAATGACCAGAGTACATGTTGTATTGTGACCCAATAAATGACCAGAGTACATGTTGTATTGTGACCCAATAAATGACCAGAGTACATGTTGTATTGTGACCCAATAAATGACCAGAGTACATGTTGTATTGTGACCCAATAAATGACCAGAGTACATGTTGTATTGTGACCCAATAAATGACCAGAGTACATGTTGTATTGTGACCCAATAAATGACCAGAGTACATGTTGTATTGTGACCCAATAAATGACCAGAGTCCATGTTGTATTGTGACCCAATAAATGACCAGAGTACATGTTGCATTGTGACTGGTCCATATAAGCCAGGCCGGTGGTGGAGGGTTTAAGGCCATGTTGGATTATTTTTCTTTACCTGAGTATTGTTGCTAAATACAACGAAAAAAAGACCGTGTCTAATGTTGGCCAACATTGTCAGTGTACATGTGTTTTAAACATTGCCTATCGGTGTAACACAGTAGGGCGACTGGTCCTGTTCGGTGAAAAGGTTGTGGCAGCGGGGAATGCATTGCATTGACTCCAGAGTATGCGGAAACTGCGAACCGCAGGTAATTTGCTAGTTTATGAAAAAACAATACGTTTTATGTGCTACCGATTCTTATTTAATAAATATCGAATACCGGGCAGTCATTACAATGCCACTCAAATAAATAAAATGCTTGTGTTTTTATTATGTATTGCCCTGGCTCAAAGAGGAATATTTTAAAAGGTTTGTAAGAATTGCAAAACATTTGCTTGCGTGATAACAACAACTCAACTTTCTTTTCAATTAAATAAGTGGTATAGAAGCGCATACGGACATTACATTTACATCACTCCTATGAGAACAAAAAAACGAATTTATATCAAACGAGCCAAAACAGAATATTCGAAAAGGGTTTATTATGATTTAGAAAATGCACGGGCTCGTGGACAAATTTGTGGACCAAAGTTTTAACGCAATTGCATGAATGGTATTGGGGCGAATATGTTTTGAAGTGATATTTATATAACTCATAAAATAAAATAAAAAATAAACATTGTGTAACTGGCTCAGAACGGATTTTTTTTAAGGTGTTTTAACAAATCAAAAACATTTGCACGCATGCGCGTAACATCTCTACGACGTTTTATCGCATTAGGAAAAATGGTATTAGAGAGTATACGGAAATAATTTTTTACAAATCTTATAGAAGAAAGCAAAAAAATGACATTTGGGCCAATAGCCAAAAACGCAATGTATTGAATGGGTTGTAATGACCCAAAAAAAAAGTGGGGGGGGGGGTGCAAGTGGACGACAACTCATCAAAATATTATCGTAATCGCATTAATCATGTAGGAGCGCATGCTTCACATGCAAATATACATAGATACAGACAGACATACATACATTTTTAGATGTATATATGTTGTGGAGACTATACAGATTTATGTGATAAGAATAATCTAAGACAGCGGTTCTCAATATGTGGATGACGACACCTTTTGGGGTCGAATGACTCTCTCCCAAGGGTCGCCTGAGACAAGCGGAAAACGCATGTACTCTACAGTTATAATGTGGCAACTAAAAATAATTTTGTGGTTGAGTGAATTTATCAAAGGGTCGCGGCATTAGGAAGGTTGAGAATCACTGATCTAAGACAAAAGCGTCCCTCCAGGGGTAACACAGCTAGAATGGATTTATTTTATGTCCCAATAATGCTACATTTTAGAAATCTTTGATCATTATCAAAGCTAATTGTGTCATTTCCCACCCGAAAGTTTCAAATGATTCTTCAAAATTTTCTGAAAGAAACAACAAATTCACCTATCCTCCAAAATGCACCCATTGCCTTGCTGTCATTAGCATTCTACATTTCGCACCTCTTCGAAAATACTTATCCATTTAACGTTTTGAGGTTGATTATAAGTTTCAGCCTAATGATTACATTGGGGCACGCTACAAATGGACTAAGATCAGTTATGTTTAGAACTAGGCGCAAAAATACGCTAATAAACTTCAAAAGGTCTTACTTCAAAAAGTTATGATAGAAATTTTGCATTCAATTATAATAAAAAACACCTCTTCAGTTCAATATATAATTAAAATTTTCCTAGCGTTCAGACTCTCCAGTCCCCTCTACAGATTCAGATGTATTGGCACCCTCAGTTACCGGCCTATTTTTCGATGAAGATGATTGCCAATTTTCTTATTTATAGACACATTACCAATTGTATAAATTACTGTTCTTGTCGCCATGGGCGGCCACACATTTTCCGGAGTGTTAACGTCAGAGGACGAAATTTATTGTTTACGCCCCACCCCTATTTTTCAACTCTCATCCCATTATTTTAAAACAAATTTAAAAAAAACTATCAAAGAGCATTGTGCACTTTCCAACGCTAGTCGGGCGCCCTGGGACGTATGCCCAATCTGCCAAACATTAGCTGATCTTCTGACCACTCGTACTGCCTCCCCACAAAAATCTAAAATGCCCATCGGTAAGTAATTTTAATAAAACCACTGTTCATAGTTACAGTTTTGCGAGGAAGGATTGATAATCCATTTAATTATAGTTACATTGCATCCCTAGACTTAGGGATCGAATTCAAGCGACCACATCTTAAAATAAGACATTGTAATTCTTTTTTTTTTTTTTATTCAAAATCATTCTATACATATACAGAGTAAAACTAAAATAAAAACAGGCACATTTTCTGAAGTTTGAACTGAATAAAATGTTAACATTATAATAGTGTGTACTGAGTTGAACATTTGTGTAAATTATTATTTTTTAAACATGATGTCTAAATGAGTTGGAATGATAAACTATGAATGTATTATTTTTTCATAATATTTTCTTAACATATGTTTTGAATTATGTTTTGTATTTTAAATCTAAAAAGAGTTTCTAATGTAATGTTTGTGTAATTATGTTTGTGGAAAAAAGCCTTAAGTCTGTGGTGCCATACATGTTTTCTGTATTGTGAAAGTAGTAATAGACTTATTGTGTGTTGTTTCTTGTTTATGGATGCTGGTATTGTGTTTAGTGTTATAGCTCTGTCTATATCTACTGGGTGAACTGTACCTGCTTGTATGATTTGTTTAAGTGTAGATTTAGTCTGCAATATTGTGTTGCATGTCAGATATAAATGTTGTTCTGTCTCATCAGCCCCTGTCCTGCAGAGTGGACATTCCATGTGCCTAACCCTGTCCTTATATGGTCTTGATGAGACTGGTGTCATGTTGTATATAAGTCTATATGTTATTTCTTTGTCTTTATTTTCGATTTCTTTAATGTGTGTATTTTTAAATGTATTCTTAGTGTTTATTGTTCCATAAACATGTGTCCATTTTATCCTATTGTAGAGTGGTGTTGCTTGTTTCTTTATTAAATGTGTGCAAATTTCTTTAGTTGTCTTGTGTATAAGTGTTTCGTTGCCTTTTAAACCTGAATGAATGCCATATGAAAATCCGATTGTTTTCTTCCCATGTAATGGGGTGTGTTGTTATCAATTTTTATTAACTGTCCTAGCCTTATCCCAATGTAATAATGTGTAAATAAATTTTCCTCCTTCTTTTTAATGGCTTGTCCTATAAATTTGATTCTAAGTGATTTAAGTTTTGTTGGTATGTCTTGTAAATTAATCCCCCCTTCTAGTTTAGATTGATTTAAAGTTGTATTTTTAATGTTTTGTATTGTTCCTTGAAATGTGTAATTCCTGATGTGTAAGTTTATTTGTCTTAAAATGGTTAATGGAGGTCCCCATATGTTCCCTGTGTCTATTGTTTTAGGAATGAATATTAAACAGAATATATATATACATTGGTTAAGTATGTTTTTTTATACATATACTCCTTTTAAAAATAGCAATTTAAAGTTTTAATCTCAATGATAAAAAAAACAACCAGAAATAAGTTGATAATCACTTTAAACTACTTGCACAATCTTTGATTGAAAAATAAAATAAACAAATGCCACTCCGAAAACAAAACTTAAATATCACAAAAACCCTCAAAGATATTAACAGAAATTAATTAAAGAAAATCAATTGTTTCCCTTGAAAAACATTTTTAGCAATAAACCTTTCTTAAAACAAGAAAATAAACTATCTTCCAAAGTTTCTTTCCGGAATCTTTCCAAGAAGGGGGGGTGGAAACTCTGCTCCCAGGTAAAGTAAAGTATCCCTTTGGGAAAGAGTACAATAAAACGAAAATATATTTTTAAAAAAACAACATTAGTTTATCCTGAAATTAACCAGTACCAGTTAATATAAAATATATTAGATTATCCGTATATTTCACGCTAATTTTGTTAGAGACTTACATATTTCGATTATACAAATCGTTTGGTGCCAACAATATGTTCCTTCTGATCATAAATAGAAATGTTACCTACTGTTCGCTTGAAACTGCCTTTTTTTTTTTCTAATCAACTTCGCAAGTTTGAAAACTATAATAACACGGTATAAAAAAGGAAATATGAAACAATTGCAGTTTGTTTAAATTAAATTTCATAATAAAAGCATGATTTTAAAAGAAGGATATACGTTAATTATAAATTACATGATGACATTTTGCTTCTGAAAATATAAATATTAGCATAGTTTAAAGGTAATCATGTTTGTTGAGCTAAACAAAATAAAAACGTTTAAATAGAATATATGTTAGCACATTTTAAACTGCAATTGATTAAATTTTAGTTGAGCTAGAGAGAAAAAAACATATTTCTAATTTGTATTTTGTTTTAAACATATTTAGTATTTAACGAGTGCATTCAAACATTACACTTTAAAAAAAAGGATTGTTGACGGTTACGAGTTATTTATTATTTATTATTTTTTTTTTAATAATAAAATATGCTACATTTTAATAAATTATCCTAAAGAATAGAAGTTTTTTTTATTGCGTAGCCATATTATTTATTAAATTTCCAAAAATGTATTATTTGTAATATTACAATAATAAACAAACTGCTCCATGCATTTTTGTTTTTATTTAATTGTTTTTAAACATGAGAATCCAGGACAGAGCTTAAAAGAGATAGCACACACAACCCACTTTTTGTAAACTCATATTTCGATTATCATGTCATTTCCAGGAGCCTTGCTAATTTTAGAAAAAATTCTTACGATATACGTTCATAAAAAATTGTTAAAAGTATATCGAAGATGTCAATTGTAATTTATCTAAGGAAAATCAAAGCTGTTTGAAATTTGAAGTCCATATTTTAATGAACTCAACATTTGGACATTTCTAGTTTATTTCTATACGATTTCCCAACTGTGTTTGAAAACACTTCATGTCTTCTTAACCAAGTTATAACATTGATATTCGATAAAAATACTTAGCTTTTAAAAACAGTAAACTCTACGGAATTAAAAAAAAAAAATATTTAGATGAGGAACTCATTACAAGTAAATAGTTGGCTACTTATTTTCTTTGAGTTCAACGAGTAAAATAATAAAAAAACTTTTTGTAATAGAAAAATCTTTGTTAGAATGTTTTAAATTAATTTATTAATTAGGTAGTTTACCTTCAACATACTCTAAATAAAAATTGCTATTTAGAAGAAAAATGTACCTTTGTATTTGTTTAACAAAAACACGTTATGCAAAATAGCGTGAAATTTCACGAAATAAAGCAAAATTTAGGTTTTTCCCAACCCCAATTCAACTCAAAATTGATACTTTTAAATATCCTAGGTCCTCTGAAGCTAAAAGGGTTGTAGTGCGCCCCAGTTTGCTCTGAATTCAAGTTAACCTAAATTTTAGTTTAGCTTCTTCGTTGCTCTACGAGTGTGTGTAGAGTTAAGCAAATCTAAATTAAAGTATGTGCTAAAATTTCTTCTAGAATTGTTCAGAGATCATACGTTTTCCGTGGATTATAAACATTTCATGGCTAGAATATATAGTGCAAAAGGGGCAATCTCAAAAACGCAACACTTGATATATATGTTGTTCATTTTAAGCTGGAGCAAGTAAGAGATGTTCCTTCATCTTCATGCCCCTTAGTCCTTGGACCGTTGAGGCGCCACAGATCACATGTGAACCATCCTCCTCCATTCGTCTCTGACTTTCGCACTACGCACTGCATCGCCCAGTGTTAGTCCTGACTACTCTTTGATGTTATTCTCCCATCTTTGTTACGTGGCCGTACCATTGTAGTTTGCGTTTTTTCCACAGTCACGAGTAGGTCATCGTACTCTCCAATTGCCTGACGAACCCTTTTTTTAACTTTATCATTACAGATGTTCCTAATTTTGGTTAATATTAACATTTCGCTCAAGAATGTATGAAAACCTTCTTCAAATTTGTCTAAAAGGAACATCGAATTCAAAGAGGTGCCAAAATGTATCCTTTTATTTTTACTTTGCCCGACGGTCTTCGGCACACTCAATTTCTACTCGTTTCTAACACAAGATGATTATTGTGAAAGTATGTTGTTGAATATATATTAATATAATTACTCTGGGTCATAGTACAACTGTAGTGAAATCAGATTATATACGACACTGAGTTCGATAATGCCTCACTTTCAAGATTGAGAATTCATTCCCCTGATCAAGTAATCTAATAGAAACAGTTAATTCACGAAGACTTTTAAATGCTCCCCTTGATTGTGAACTAATCCAACATGTTACACTTCAACATGCAACACTATTATATCTTAAAGATAGTGAAGTAATCCAACATGTTACACTTCAAAATGCAACATTATTATATCTTAAAGATAGTGAAGTAAGTTTATTAAAACTTTAAGGCTAGAGCATGGGAATCAATCAAACAAGAGTCATCCACCAATATATGTCGTTTAACTACAGAGACATAATATATTGTTATAGATATCCAAGCTTAATGAACATGTAGAAGATAAAGATACTGAAGAGCCGGTAAAAAAAATGGTGTGTAGACATGTTATTAAATGTTATCAAGTTCATAGAGGGTGACAATTTGACAAAACATGAATACAGAAAACACACTTTATAAGAATCTCAATTAGTGCCCCCCCCCCCAACATTCGTAATTGCACATTCGTTTTAACGCCAATAAACTGCATTAATATTCTAATGGCACGCCCAACTTTATAAAGTAGATTTATTTCACCGACTATTTCAGAAGAAAATGTTTTTTTTAAAAATACGCTACAATCCCTACCACCCCTCTTTTCTTAGACATTGGTCAATTTTGGCATTTCTGTTAGGCTTTTAGTTTTCACATTTCAATATAGATGTATGTTGTATACAAACATGTTGAGTTCAAACAACTAATATTTTATATCACATTAGATAGAACATTTAAATAAAAAAATTGTGTATCGTTTCCTGAAGTTATATTGAGGACTCCTTTTGTTTATTGTATTGTTGTTGTGTTCCAATGGGCAGATTAAAACAAGGCTGTGCTAGAAGTATTGTGTTGATGATGTGTTTCCATGGGCGCATTAAAACCAGTTTGTGTTAGAGAGAGTGTGTTGTTGTTTTCATTGGGCACATTAAAAAAGGTGGTGCGAGAGGTGTTGTATTGTTGTTGTGTTTCCATGGGCATATTAAAACATTATTGTGAGATAGCTATTGTACGCATTTGAGAAAGTGTCACTGAGCATAACAGAGCTCGTGACACAAGTGGCTCCAAAACCATTTCAGCGATAGTTCTTAGATTGATAATCAATTTATATTGGAACCCTCTAGTCTTGCAATGTTTCTACAAATCAATAAGCCATGAGCGACGTTATTAATGTGGATGATAAATACAATTCTATACAATTATAAGTTATATTATTTTAAAAAGATTAATTATTTAGTATACTTCTGTAATCTTGATTTTTGGAGAATCCATCCTTCCGAAAATAACGATTTCGTTCACATAAGTTATTAACTTGTTTATATTTCTTGTCTTATTTACATGTGTCCTGTCTGCTTGGGAAGTCTCTTGGCCGACCTATGAGTGTCTTATTTACATTCTTCCTGTCTGCTTGGGAAGTCTCTTGGTCGACCTATTAGTGTCTTATTTACATGTGCCCTGTCTGCTTGGGAACGCTCTTGGTCGACCTATTAGTGTTTTATTTACATGTGTCCTGTCTGCTTGGGAATGCTCTTGGTCTACCTATTAGTGTCTTATTTACATGTGTCCTGTCCGCTTGGTAAGTCTCTTGGCCGACTTATTACTGTCTTATTTACATGTGTCCTGTCTGCTTGGTAAGTCTCTTGGCCAACCTATTAGTGTCTTATTTACATGTGTCCTGTCTGCTTGGGAAGTCTCTTGGCCGATCTATTAGTGTCTTATTTAAATGTGTCCTGTCTGCTTGGGAAGTCTCCTGGCCGATCTATTAGTGTCTTATTTAAATGTGTCCTGTCTGCTTTGGAAGTTTCTTGGCCGATCTATTAGTGTCTTATTTACATGTGTCCTGTCTGCTTGGGAAGTCTCTTGGCCGATCTATTAGTGTCTTATTTACATGTGTCCTGTCTGCTTGGGAAGTCTCTTGGCCGATCTATTAGTGTCTTATTTAAATGTGTCCTGTCTGCTTGGGAACGCTCTTGGCCGACCTATTAATGTCTTATTTACATGTGTCCTGTCTGCTTGGGAAGACTCTTGGCCGACTTATTAGTGTCTTATTTACATGTGTCTTGTCTGTTAGAAGTCTCTTGGCCGATCTATTAGTGTCTTATTTACATGTGTCCTGTCTGCTTGGGAAGTCTCTTTGCCAACTTATTAGTGTCTTATTTACATGTGTCCTGTCTGCTTGGGAAGTCTCTTGGCTGATCTATTAGTGTCTTATTTACATGTGTCCTGTCTGCTTGGGAAGTCTCTTGGCCGACCTATTAGTGTCTCATCTACATGTGTCATGTCTGCTTTGGGAAGTCTCTTGGCCGAGCAATTATTGTCTTATTTACATGTGTCCTTCTGCTTGGGAAGTCTCTTGGCCGACCAATTAATGTATTATTTTCCTGGTTTTTAATTCAGCTTTCACATACCTTTTTATTATGTGTTCTATATATTAAGGTAGTAAATGTTTTTCAAGGAAAGCAATCGCTTTCTGTCACAACTTGTTTTAGTAGATATCGTTGATGATTGTTGTAAAAATTTTCCATTTTTTTAAAGATCTATTGCAAACATATTAAATTTTATTTTTTAAATAAGCATTGGGTCCTTAAAATGGTTAGTAGCATTTTTTTTTTAAATCTCTTTTTGTTTTAAATAAAAACTTTATACTTTCAACTTTTAGAGAAGTATATCCAACATTAAATGTGCTGAACAGTTGTTCTTAGATGTTTCTCATGGCAGTCAAGTGGGCTATTAAGTCTTATATGAAATTGTAGTCCACTTTTCATCGTTTCTAAGGATAACCCACTCATGAATATTCCTTAAGGTGCAATTCTTATTTGACTTTTAAATCAACCAGATAATTCACGAATTTAAGCCGTACTTCTATGGAGAAAAAGGATTAAATTGTGTCAACTGTTCCTTACTTTCTGGTTTCCAATCTCCATCCTTACCCTTCATGGTCCATCTCTTCCATCCTTCACCAAATAGGACAATTGCACAACTCTCCCCTACCTTTAATTGATTGCTTAATAGCAGTGACAGATCTAGGGCTGGTGTCATCCATTGCGTTAAAGATGACCGTGTAAGCATAGACACCATGTAAAAGTCATTGTGCTGAATGTCCATCTTCCTCAAATATTAAGAGGCGATCGTTGTGACGAATTAGGAGCAAAATATCAATGTTTTGTGTGTTTCTGGGTTTTAATATCTTGATTTTAAAGCCCTTCTTCTGTTTGCTATGCAAAGGCACCTCTATCAGACTATTAAGTCTTATATAAAGCTGGAGTCCACTTTACATCGATTCTCGTTTTTCCCTTGTTATTATTGGATTACAACGTTATCTACTTGAAGAAGTCAGGAAATGTAATGTCTTTGTTTTTCTCTTGTTATTGTCATTATTATATTTTTATTGTTTTTAACAAAAATAACTCCTTCATAAAAGTCGGGGCGGGTGAGACCATGAGTTTACCGCATCGGGTGACACCATCCTAGATACTCCACTGCTATTAAGCAATTAATAAAAGGTAGTGAAATTGTTCTATTTAGTGAAGGACGGAAGAGATGGAACTAATTTTTTATCGTTAATCCCCTACAGCGGGAAATATTTGCCGTAATATTACAGCAAAATTTTAATAAATTAAAATGTCCGAATGTTAGACACCCCGAATCTCGTCTTGTTTTTCGGTATGGGCGAAAAAAGTTGCATTTAATCATTTTCGGCTGAAATAGAAAAGTTTACTTTTGGTTCAATTTCGGGGTCTGACGAAATTTTTTGAGACCTTCAACCATTTTTTTGAAAGTGACTGAAGTTTTCGGTTATCTACCAGAACTCGAACTGGCTGTCTCTAGGCCGGAAATCTGACTTTCATTTCTCCTGGAAGTCTTGCTGTCATCGAATATTAAATGATTAATACTCTGTGAAAAGAGCTCACTTGCTTGACCTATATTTAGAAAATATTAAATTTCAATTAGGCCTAGGCAAATTTTAACAGTTTACGAGGAAAAAAATTAATCGAATGGTATTATTTATTTCTTTTTTTTAGTTTTGTTTTTCAAAAATAATATTCGAATTCTTAGTTTAATTTAATTCCTTCATTTGTGATATTTGTTTTGATATATCATAATGATGCTCATCCTTGATGTCATAGGCAAAGGTGATTAATTTTTAAAAATCCTTGGGAATGGTAATAAGTCCTTTATTATTTTTGTTTCATTGATCAGACAAATTGAATAGACCGGGTTACAAACAAAATACCCCACCAATGGGGGTGAGGGAGGTAGGTTGCTGAGCGAAATAATTACGTCACCTTCGCGGAAAGACTAATACGTTGGTACTTTGTTAAATATTAACACAGGGATATCATGCCAGATATTTATGAAAACACAAAGTATATGTATGACTATAATATTGTGGTGATATTTTATAGTCTTGAGGAATGATATTGAGGCGACAATTAGCTCTAAGAGAGCCATGATATTTTGTGTAGGCATAATCAAGTATATGTTCTAAGTTGTAATTATAGTATAAAAGCAAAGAGCACTCAAGTGCTTATTTTTCATGAATTTAGCCCCACCCAAACCCCTTCCGGTCCAATTTTTCTCTTGCCATACAAAAACAATTTAAAGAAATGTAATTTAGTTTTAAATTAAAATGGTAAAAACCAAAGTATTAATTTGATGTTTATTTAATAATGTTCACATTGCTCTTATGTTTTAAAAAGAATGTTAATATTTTCCACATATTTTTCAGAATGTATGCATAAACGAATTTCAAAATATATAAATATTTCGGTTCGGCTTTGGCCGAAAGTCATTTTAAGCTTTTGGTTTATGCTTTAATTTCGTTTGAAAGTCACTTTAAGCTTTTGGAAACGGCTTCGGTTTAGGACTAAAGTAAGTTTTTAACTTTCTGTCTTGTTTCGGTTTCGGCCGAAATAAGAAAATCCATTTCGCTCGGTCTCTACCTCTATCAAGATTAGCTTTAAATATGTGAACAATCTTATATAGCTCAATCCATCATTAACTTGTTTGTTTTATGACAATCTAATCGTTTTTTTTTAAATTAAATTTATTTTCGTTTTATTGGACTCATTTTCCCATAACGAACTTGACATGCTTCCCGGGACAGTCTTCTCCCTCTTCGAGAGATGCCTGAAAGAGAATCTAGCTGAGAGTGGCAAAAATAACATGATATTATAAATGATTTTATTTTAACAATAACATTTTATGAATTATTTCATTTTCCGTAATGCTGTTTTTGTTAAATCTAACTTCCGCTAATAACACTTAAGCTATTAACTTGTCTCTATTTCTTGTCCTTTTTTCATCTGTCCAAACTTTTTGGGTAAGTCTATTGGCCGAAAAGATATTCTCTTACAGTAATTTTTCTTTTTTCATTCTGCCACATATCTTGTTCCACTTTTTTTTTCTTTTTTTAAAGAAAGTTTATAAAATGATATTCAAGGGAAACACACTATTTCACGTTCTTAATGTTTTTAACAATATCTTTAAGGAATTTGATGACATGTTTTTATTTTGGTTTTTGTATTGCAATACTATTTTTTTAAAAAAGGTTTTACACAAATGTTGCTAATATTTTTAAATATTATAAATATAATTTTTTTTTAAATTTGTACATTTTTTGCAATAAAAACTTTAAAATTACTTTTTTTACAGAAATTTATATATCATTAATTATGCTTTAACAAAGATGGACCTGGCAGCTTTTTTTGTAACAAGTGGATATTATGCTCTATTGTGAACCGTCGTCTACTTGAATTCAATCCATACATCTAGGGAAATAAGACAAATGTAATTCATTTGGTTATGTTAATATATAAAAGCTTTGAAATTAAAATGGCCTTTTCCCATCCTTGCAAAGCACCATATTACCTTTGTACAATGTTTTGTTTCAAGATTTTCTGCCTTAGGGGGTAGGGTGGCATTGCAGGTTTTTTTTGTGTATAAGGTGGACAGCACTAGTAGCCAGTAGCGTGGCTAAGGACTGGCAGATGTGACATACCTCACGAGGCGCCTCAATAGTGTTGACATAACCTTGATAGTATTTAATGGTTGATTATAATGTGTTTCAGGGTTGAAAAAGGGGGGGGTCCGCAAAAATTAATCTTGTTCCCTGACGCTAAACTCTCTGGAAAGTAGTAGATAAGCCACTTGGCAGTATAATTATAAAACTTAATTGAATTATGTGCCAACGGCCGAAAATTGGAATTTTTTAAAAGCGTTGTGATGACTGAGATAAAAGCAGTGGCTTGTGGGCAACAACTTTCCAAATTTTTATTGCAATCACATGAATTTTGTGGGAGAAATTTGGGAGATACATACATAAATGCATACGTATATAACCAAGATTCCTAGCAGAGGGTGTAAACTGTATGTCGGAGTTACCTACTTGAATTGAGTTGGAAAGAGTTGAGGTAGAGGATGATTTGTGATTGTAAATGAGGAGTGCTTCTGTTTTGTCATCACTAAGCTTCAACTTGCTGAATGTCATCCAAGACTTGACATCATCAATGCACCCCGCGAAGTCTGGACAGCGGAATCGACAGGAGATGGATGGGTATGCATGTATTGCTGCGTATCATCTGCAAATGACTGAGTCTCAACAGCATGCCTCCCAAGCAAGAGGAGCAGTGGCCTGGTATACATTATGAAAAAAACCGGAACCAAAACGGACCCCTGTGGCACTCCGTACACCAAATCAGCACTGCCGGAGAGACAGCCATCGACAGAGACCATTTGCGTTCTATCAGAGAGGTAGGACCTAAACCAAGCCAAAACTGAACCAGAAATTCCAAAGTAGTTTTCAAGGGTTTTGAAAAGGATTTGATCGTCAACAGTGACAAAGGCCGCACTGAGGTCTAAGAGGATTAGAATGTAGACATTACCGCTGTCCATTGCGCGCAACAGGTCATTACTACTCTCAAGATAGCTGTCTCCGTGCTATGGAAATGTCTATAGGCCGACTGATTAGAACTGAGAGAGTGGTCATTTAAGTAAGCAAAAAGTTGTTTAAGACTATTTTTTCAATAACTTTAGATACAAATGATAAGTTAGATACAGGTCTATAGTTTTGTTAATTATTTTTATCCAGACCGGGCTTCTTACGCAATGGATTGATGACAGCTTATTTGCAAAGAGGCGGAACAGTTCCAGAATATAAGCTTTTATTCATTATGCGGGTTATCGTTGGGAGCAAGATATCTAATGACTCAACCAACAGGGGGGTTGGGATGGGATCCAAAGAACATGACGTATGTTCAGATTCTAAAATTATACTTTTGACCTCAAGTTCTGAAACAGGTTTAAAAATACTGAAATGTGAAGTAAGACATGGGAAAGGAGGCAATTCAAGGGGTAGGGCATCAAGACGATCAAGCTCAGCGCGAATGTTAGCATTTTTACTGATTAAAAAATAACATAAAATATCTGGTTGCTTGGGCAGGGGGAACACAGAAGGAAGCGCAGTTCCTTTGTTACTCCCCCTAAGGTGACCACAAACATCAAACAACTGCCTGCTGGTTTTACCCATAGTTATCTTTTGGCTAAAATACCTAGTCTTGGCACGACAAACAATCTGATTGACACGCTTCTTGGCAGCGTAAAATATCTGCTTAAAAACCACAAGACCTGAACTTAACCACTTCTTTTCTGCACTACGGCGCTCTTACATGGTACTGCGTAGTTCCTCCTTGATGGTCGCATACCAGGGAGATGACCGCTTTAGACTAAAATTGCGGCGGGTGACAGGGGCGTGTCGGTCAAGCACAACGCGCAATGCACGGTCTAGTGATTCCAATGTAGGGCAGAGGGCAGGGGACACTTCTACGCTTAGGTCATGCTTAAATGCATCCCTGTTTATAGCTTGCAGACTGCGCACCTCCCTAAACTGAGGGAGAGGGTTGGGGGCACTAACACTAAGTTCACAAATAACACAGAAGTGGTCAGAGGACAGCTCTTGCGTGATTGAAGTAGATATAACTACACCATATTGAGGCCTATGTAGAACCCAGTCAAGAATATGTCCACGATTATGTGTCGGTTGGTCGGCTTACTGGTGAAGACTGAATAAATCCAAGAGACCCAACATCCTGGAGGGGAGCTGTGGTTGATTGAAATGAAAGTTCATGTCGCCTAGTATAATGTAAGTCCCGGTCAATGTGTTGCAGTGGTCAATCCAATCCGGGAATTCTCGATGAAACACTGAGTCGGTCAATTTATTTTTCTTACAAGGGAAGGTGCGATATATGCACATGAAAAGAACTGTTTGCTGGGGTACTGACAGTGTAAATATACTTATAACCAAACTGAGTGGAAAATGCCTCAATATAATTAGTTCTTTATCAGAGGCAAATAAGAAAAAATATGAAAGTATCAAGTCTGCGCTACTTAAGTACATTGGCCGCTCAGAAGATGACTATAGAAAATTATTTCATTCAATCAGGATAGACAGAACCTCAGATCCTCATACTACACTTTTTAATATAAAAGACAACCTAATGAAATGGTTGGAACTAGCTGAAATAGATATAAACAACCCCAAAACACTACTTGTCATGTTTTTGGTAGACAAGGTGCTCAGACATTCATCTGAAAAGCTATTTACATTTTTAAAAGAAAATAAAATTAAAACTGAAAAGGATCTGGCAGACGCCATATGCACATTTAAAGATGCACATCCCAATGAAGAACTCGATAGAAGACCGATAGCTACAGTAGCTATGGAAACCAAACAGAGTAAACAATCTTGGAAGAATCAAAGTAAACGATTTATAGCCTAGCTACTTATTCCCATAGAGACAATTACACAAATTATGCATCACATAATGCTTGTTTCTATTGTGGCATAATAGGACACAGAAAATTAGAATTTAGAAAATTACTAATGGAAATGTATGACAACAGAAATACTTTTAGAACACATAGATTCTCACCAAATAGCAGTCCAAACAAGAACAACTACAGAGAACCATACAATCAATCCAGAAGCAGAGACAGACGAAGAAACAACAATAGATATCAAACTAGACAAGAGAACAACTGCATAAGACAAAATACAAATTTACCGGTGGAAACTATAGCAGCGGCATGCCATACAGAAGGAAAACTTGAATTTTTTCCTGCTTATATAGATAATAAACTTGTACAATGTCTTAGAGACACAGGCTGCACAACAAATGTGGTTGACTGTAGATAAGTGAAGCCATGTCATTACATTAATTAAACAACAAAAGTAACTCTTGATAACAATGTTAAAATTGTATGTTAATAGGCTAAAGTCAACATAGTTTTTCCTTAGATAACTGCAGCAGTGACAGCAATAGTAATGGACAACCCAATCCGTCCTCTACTTATTGGAAATTATCCTGGAATACTCAGTAACTCACAGGCATTGTATTTAAAATGGATAGAACATAAAGGTCTCAACACAGAAACAACCAATGCTGTCACAACAAGGCAACAAATGAAGAAAGAACAGATTAACAAAATTATCCCAGAAGAAACAATTGATGACAACAATCCCAGTACTATCAATGAATTAATCAAACTTCAAGAAGAGGATACTGAAATACAAAAAATTAAGCAAAAGATACACAAAAATGGAGAACCATTCAAGAGGTCATCAATACATGTTATATAAGAAAGAACTCATTCGAAAATTCACTAAAGGACAAATTAAAACATCACAAATAGTTATTCCCGGCTCCTTAAGAAAATTAATAATTAAAACAGCACATGAAAGCCCGCTAGCTGGACACATTTGAATCAAGAAAATCATGAATAGACTTTTGCAAAAAAAGTTTCTGGCCTGGGATTAAAAAAGATTAAAAAAATTATATAGGTAAATGTCAGGCTTGCCTAACTAAAAATCCAATTCATGGCAAACATAAGGCCCCTATTCAACCCACAGAAACAATAGGGAGAAATTTCGAAAAATAGTTAAAATATCTTAAAAACTATTTAAGTCATAAAAATATAAAATAGCATCTTAGATAGCTAAGACAAAACTGCACAGATTACATATAAGTCGTTAGGGATGTGGATAAAGATTTTAATTATTACTCTGGATTAGTCCCCAGAGTTAGGCATTTTATCCCAGGGAACTGGCCAGAAGGCAAAACTTAGACCGACTCGGTTTAGGTGTGACGTAGGGGCTCTCTTATATGTCCGCGCACGGTTTTAAAAAGGGGAGCACACGAGGTAGGGGTCATTTCGAGCTTTGGTCAGCATACCTACAGTGTGCCTTTGTTCAGTGCGGCCCATTGGAACTCTCTGTAAGTATAGGCAATTACGCCATTTTTATTTCTTTGTGGTTAGTAGGAACTTGTCGAGTGTTAGCATTAGAAGATTTCTGTTCAGACTTATAGCCAGGATAGAGTGTAGGATAACCTACAGCGTGTAGACTTATGCTCATGCTATTTTAAAGGTTAACATACAACCGTTAAATAAATTATTTAATAGGATTAATAAATAGATACCAGTGACCAGGGTTTGTGCGTAACAAACAACTGCATATCGTTCTGGGTACACATACTGCAATGTTGGGATTAAAAAAGATTAAAAAAATTATATAGGTAAATGTCAGGCTTGCCTAACTAAAAATCCAATTCATGGCAAACATAAGGCCCCTATTCAACCCACAGAAACAATAGGGAGAAATTTCGAAAAAAGTAGTCATTGACATAATTGAACCTATCAATACACCTTCAAGCAAAGGACATCGATTCATACTTACATTAATAGATATGGCAGCAAGGAAGCCAGGAGCCATTCCTTTGAAGAACATAGACTCTGAAACTATTTGTATGGCTTTATTGGAAATATTCACTAAATATGGATTTCCTGAAAGGATGCTATCTGAAAATGGAAAGCAATTTGATACCAACATATCAAATGCTGTCACAAATTATTGGGAATTAGACAGGTACATTCTACAATATATAGACCACAGGCCAACGGCATGTGTGAAAGATGGAATAAAAACCTGAAAAACATGCTACCTAAAACAACTGAATAACACCCTAGGGAGTGGCACTTATATCTCCCTATGTTACATTTTGCTTATTGAGAAAGTGTCAATGAAACAACAGGATACTCACCTGTTGAGTTAATGTTTGGGGCCAATCCTAGAAGTCTACTGAATAACACCCTAGGGAGTGGCACTTATATCTCCCTATGTTACATTTTGCTTATTGAGAAAGTGTCAATGAAACAACAGGATACTCACCTGTTGAGTTAATGTTTGGGGCCAATCCTAGAAGTCAAGTATCCATTTTTAAAGAAAACATTTTAGGAAAGGTAGCAACAGCAGAAGATTCTTTTGACATAATTACTAATATAAGATAGAAAATAGTATATGTAATTCAAAAAGCTACAGAAAACCGAGAAAGAGAGACAAGAACACAAAGAAATATTAAAAATACACACAGATATTTAATAATAATAATAATAATAATAATAAAGTGTATTTCAAAAACACGCTTCATCCCCAAAGGCTCGAAGCGCGGTACAAGAGTAAAAAATCTATAATTTACTACATTTAAAACAAACTCACTATACTGACTATACTAAGACATTCATTTTAATAAAAGACGCTACTAACAAGGGAATAGGAGCATGTTTAACTCAAGAAACAAATAACACACTAAAAGCAATCTTGTACTTGAGCAGAGCACTAATTAAATCTGAAATTAATTACTCTACAGTGGAAAAAGAATGTTTAGCAATAGTTTGGTACTTAACTAATCTGCAGAAATATCTCTTAGGGAGAAAATTTACTTTATTAAATGAGCATACACCATTAATATCTTTAATTAAAAAGAAAAGTGTAAACTGCAAAATAAACAGATGATAAATTATTTTAGCTGATTATCAATTTGAAATAAAATCTATAAAAGGCAAGGATAACACAATAGCAGATTTGTTATCAAGACAAATTAACAATACTAAAGATGACAAACAATCAGAACTGAATCATGTAAGTCAGAGAATGTGAACAATTTTGATGTTTTAATAATAAATTTTGATACAATAAATAAAACACATCCACTTTTTGAAACTAATGATCACATAATAGTTTTTCATTTTTGTATTATGACACGATCTATTTGTGAATCAAGTTAAGCTATGTACTTATAGAAGTAGAATATATTTGAAAAATTAACTATGAACATGTTCACAAATGATTAATTCATATTTGCAATGATGATATGGCATGATGATGATTTTGATGACATAATGATATTGATTACATAACAGATATATATTTTGGATGTTGTTTCATTTGTTGCGATAAAATCAAGACAATATACAGAATATAATTTTAATACAAATGTCTAAAATTAGTAAAAGATGGTATAAGAATCCATCATTAAAAATGTGTAAGACATGCATCCATAAGCACAATATTGATGTGGCAGTGTATGCCCCCAACCCACTATTTGACCCGTTACGTAAACCATGTCTGGCGCCCAACTCAAGGCCGCGCGGTGTGTAGTAGCACTGGCGCGGTGCGTAACAGGTATCCCTTTTCACCTTCCCCCCCCCCCCCCGGACGGTCACTATACGACCGGCGCATAGGGAGGAAATAATAAAATACCACGATGTGCGCATTGGTTAGAAATTCAATAATTTATTTATCAGGAACCCTAGCGTATTAAGTTATACATTAAATCTAGTTAAGACGGGGATTTTATTCACTATACCTTAGCATATTTACTAGTTTCCATCGTTGGAGGATATTTTAATATTTAGTCATTAAAGGTGTTTTCGCCTTCATTTATAGTGGTCCCCATCCCCTTCTAGTTAAAATATCTTAAAAACTATTTAAGTCATAAAAATATAAAATAGCATCTTAGATAGCTAAGACAAAACTGCACAGATTACATATAAGTCGTTAGGGATGTGGATAAAGATTTTAATTATTACTCTGGATTAGTCCCCAGAGTTAGGCATTTTACCCCAGGAAACTGGCCAGAAGGCAAAACTTAGACCGACTCGGTTTAGGTGTGACGTAGGGGCTCTCTGATATGTCCGCGCACGGTTTTAAAAAGGGGAGCACACGAGGTAGGGGTCATTTCGAGCTTTGGTCAGCATACCTGCATTGTGCCTTTGTTCAGTGCGGCCCATTGGAACGCTCTGTAAGTAGAGGCAATTACGCCATTTTTATTTCTTTGTGGTTAGTAGGAACTTGTTGAGTGTTAGCATTGGAAGATTTCTGTTCAGACTTATAACCAGGATAGAGTGTAGGATAACCTACAGCGTGTAGACTTATGCTCATGCTATTTTAAAGGTTAACATACAACCGTTAAATAAATTATTTAATAGGATTAATAAATAGATACCAGTGACCAGGGTTTGTGCGTAACAAACAACTGCATATCGTTCTGGGTACACATACTGCAATGCGCTTATAAAATAAGCTATTGATACAACAGTATACAACCAGCGAGTGTCCGTCAAATATGTGTAATAGGCTAACTTTCCTGCCGTGTGCTAAATTCTCACATAGGAAATAGTGCATGTGTGAGGATCATATTCCATATAATGATTCATTCTGCAATCTGCTGTTGTCTTAACAAGACACAGCGATGGACAGATACAAGTATCAAGCCAACGGTGGTCATACTTAATACCATTGTATTTACTGTCCCGCTATGTGTGCCTCTTACATAGACACCATACCTGGATGGCATACTATAATAACTTCAAGATCTTTAAAGTTTATGTTAGCCCTCACATCGCACTCTGGTTCTGTGTGTAGCATTAACACTGTGCACGTGTTTCAAATTAAACACTGCACGTGGTTTCTTTTATAGTTAAAACATTCGTAGTACAAGATAATTATCTTTGCCATGTGTATGAACCAATACTACTTACGTATCATTTATCATGCTTTCTAGTTAAGTATATGTTGTCGCCACGTGTAATTACGTGGTTATGTAATATGTTTATTGTTAGCTATGTTAGTCAGGACATTGTTGACCTGTATTATTTGTTTATTTTCAGATATTGTCCTTTTTTTCTTTCTCTTCTTCTTTCCCTTTTTCTTATTTTCCTCATAGTAGAACATTAATAAAGCTATAGTCCTCGAGACCTGATTGTTTCATTTTGATTTTATTTAAAAACTGTAAGCTACGTCACCACTCGGCTACAGTTGTTGGCGCTGCGAGCAGGGTCAGTTTACACTACTACAGTGTTTTGGCGTTGTCACCTAAGTCAACCCTAAACCACCACATTACTACATTATTATTATTGAATAATCACTGAGCAGAGGTGTATTCCTGCCACAACTTAGACTTAACAGGAGACATTGTGATGATATCCACTTTATAAATAAATTTGATTTAAAATCCAATAGATATATTGTTATTTGATCAGGATACAAATTGTAAATATAGTATACATTTATTTGATGATGAACTTGTACATATTTTTTGAAGAATATTAATGAAATATTGACTATGAATAAATCTTAATTAAATTATCAGATATTTAATTTTTGTTATAAACATTTTTTACACAAAATGTTTTCATTAGGGGCACATATATTGTCACATATCTAATATTTGGATATCAATTTTGTTTCGTAAAAATAATGTATATTTTTTTGTTAAATAGAAATAAAAGGAAGTTAAGGAATTATGGGATGGAAAAAAAGAGGTTTGACGGTCAAGGCAGTTGACAAGGATTCATACATATTTTGCACTGGCCAAGTTCATTCTAGTTAGTTATCAATATATTAATATTGATTTGTGAAGTGTACCGAAGAAGTTGTAAAATTTGATACCCATACTCATTGTGATCTTTAGTAACATTATTTTATGTAATGTGCCGTATTCAATCATTAAATATACAGTNAGTGATCAATATATTAATATTGATTTGTGAAGTGTACCGAAGAAGTTGTAAAATTTGATACCCATACTCATTGTGATCTTTAGTAACATTATTTTATGTAATGTGCCGTATTCAATCATTAAATATACAGTGATTCAAATAGTTATTCCTGTCTTATTATCAACTATTAATGGACGAATGTGATTCAGGACAAGTAATAATACATGTCAATCATTGCAAGTAACGTAATAATTATTAACAAATATAGATGGTAAGTTACAAATTGATATATTAAACAATGTTACAATTTTTAAGTTAATTTTTTATTTAATTTTTTTTTTCGTTAAGTAATTTATCAATAAATATACAAAATTAAAAAAAAAAAATCCGTTTACAAATGTTTCCATTACAAAGACATAACATCATTTTACACGCTGAAAACAAACAAAAAAATATGTTTACTAATTTTTCCATTACAAAGACATAACATCATTTTACACGTGGAAAACAAACACAAAAATCTGTTTACAAATGTTTCCATTACAAAGACATAATATCATTTTACACGTGGAAACCAAACACAAAATCAGTTTACAAATGTTTCCATTCAAACACAAAAATCTGTTTACAAATGTTTCCATTACAAAGACATAACATCATTTTACACGTGGAAAACAAACACAAAAATCTGTTTACAAATGTTTCCATTACAAAGACATAACATCATTTTACACGTGGAAAACAAACACACAAATCTGTTTACAAATGTTTCCATTACAAAGACATAACATCATTTTACACGTGGAAAACAAACACAAAAATCTGTTTACAAATGTTTCCATTACAAAGACATAACATCATTTTACACGTGGAAAACAAACACACAAATCTGTTTACAAATGTTTCCATTACAAAGACATAACATCATTTTACACGTGGAAAACAAACACAAAAATCTGTTTACAAATGTTTCCATTACAAAGACATAACATCATTTTACACGTGGAAAACAAACACACAAATCTGTTTACAAATGTTTCCATTACAAAGACATAACATCATTTTACACGTGGAAAACAAACACAAAAATCTGTTTACAAATGTTTCCATTACAAAGACATAACATCATTTTACACGTGGAAAACAAACACAAAAATCTGTTTACAAATGTTTCCATTACAAAGACATAACATCATTTTACACGTGGAAAACAAACACACAAATCTGTTTACAAATGTTTCCATTACAAAGACATAACATCATTTTACACGTGGAAAACAAACACAAAAATCTGTTTACAAATGTTTCCATTACAAAGACATAACATCATTTTACACGTGGAAAACAAACACAAAAATCTGTTTACAAATGTTTCCATTACAAAGACATAACATCATTTTACACGCTGAAAACAAACAAAAAATCGGTTTACAATGTTTCCATTATAAAGACAGAACATCATTTTACACGCTGAAAACGAACAAAAAAACCGTTTACAAATGTTTCCATTACAAAGACATAACATCATTTTACACGATAAAAAACACGCTGAAAACAAACACAAAATTATAAACTATCATTTTACTTGTAAAAGGAAATGAATTGAAAAATGATTTTAAAAAAAAACATTTGTAGATAGGTCAATGCAGTTTTATTAGTTTTATAAACTGATCATTTTCATCAATCGAATATTAATGGCATAATTTGTTAAAGAAAACATCAAACTTTTACAAAAATTTCCTTCAAATCGGGTAAAAATAATAATAATATTTTGATGAATTTTTTTTTTTTTAAATGTAAAACTGCTATAACCTTCTTCAAATAAATACACATTGACATTTCCATTAACTTTGACACAATTTTTAAGCAAATCCAGAAGAATGGTTCCTAAAACTAGTACAACAAATAGAAATAACCTGATATTAATCACAACTTGTCAGTCTTGAAGTCTCAAGCAAAAATCATGTGTTTAATGACTATACACAATGAACATACTTAACAATATTTAAAAGACCTGACCGACAGAATTAAAACAATGTAATTTAAAGGTTCATTTAAATTTGATGTTAAGTATTAAAATGTATTAAACTAAAACAATCAATTTCAATAACTCAAAACTCGCTGTGTAAGTTTACAGCATTAATGTAAGTTTACAGCACTAATTGAACTAGACCAAAGTAAAACAATGGAACTCCATGTCTCCAAACTCACTATTTAAGTTGACAGCACTATTTGAACTAGTCCATATAAATATTGAATGACAATTTTTTTTTTTAAACATGCTTTTCCAAAGAAAAATTACTAAATAGAATAAATCCGAGTTCTCACAACTGCAGTGCATTACTGTTGCATAATTCAATTTTATTTAATTTTTCCTTTTTTCTTACATTTTAAAACTAATATGAGGGGATATGCAAATAAATTTATTTAAAGGGAGATAATAATATATTTTTTAAAATATATTTACATATAGCGTGAGCTATAGCTTAGATTTAGTGAGACATATTTTTATTTTGTAAAATCATATTTATAGGAAAATAATTTCAACAAAAATTTTTGTAAAACTGTTTTCAAACGGATTTGTTTTCTTTTCACACTTTCTTATGTAATTTTAAGGAAACAATGAGATAAAGTTTATAAAATAAATTTAATTTTAATTCAAAAGATCATCCAAAAGGTTGAAGGCACATCCGGAAATTTGTACACAAATTTTCTTTCACATTCGATCCCTCCAACAGGGATGCAATATATAAAATAAATGATAAGTTTATCAATGCCAAGCAGCAAAGCAAACATTCCAAATGGTGTCCATGATACATAAATTATTTCCTTCGCCGGCGTAAAAAAAAACTACTTCTTTGATTAATTGTTCGTGATTAATTTGTATTTGAAATAACTTTTTGTTATGAGTATAACGCAGTTGCTTTTATTTAAAGCCGATAATGCCTCCTATCTCTCGTTTACATCTACGATTTACTATTTAAACAAAACTCGTCTTCTTTCTCTTCTTTGATATTTTAAGGACCCACTTAAAATGTGACACTTGTTGCCCGATTTGAGATTAATTTATCTAAACAATGCATCCTATCTAAGAACAATCATGAAGCTATTCGATGTTTGTTATTGAACACACTTATTTTTATATATTTTACATTTTAATATGTTTTATTTTAAATTCCATTTCTTAATTTTGTTTGATAGATTAATTTGCTCAAACTCAACACTAGTCAGACATCTTTGGGCCGACAGGGCGAGCTGCAGGACGCTGTCAATGAGTTCTTTATAACGAAAGTTACGTAGACCAGGGCGAGACTTGACATTTGCACCGATGCCCCGTTTAACGGCACTCCTATGAGCGAATTTTCGGAGGGGTGGTCCCAGGTGGGGTTCTCTATAAAAAAGTTGTTTTTTTTTAAAATTGTCACAAGATTTAGACTCAATATAATTATTTAGGTAAATAGTAAAGTTAAAACAAAAAAAATTAATTAAAAGTTTTCAATTGAAAGGAATTTAAAATGTAAGAGATAAAGATTAGCCTCATTTTTATCTACCCTGTTCGTTGATAGAGGTTCTTAGTCCAAAAGTTTGTATTTTATTTTCCTAGTTTTTAATTTAAGCTTAAAAATACATTGCTTTAATATTTAAAAAAAACACCATAAAAAAAGCATGGTTTATTGCAACTATTTTGTTATTAATTTTTTTTTGTCAACGGGAAACCATCCTTTCCTTTTGATACATATCTTTGTCAATATCACTGAGGATTTTTGTCATGCATTTTTAGTTTTTTTTTTAATAAGCATTTTAAATAAATTAACATTTAACTACAAAAGTTAATCAAATTATTCTTAAAAAGATTTAATAACATTTATTTATTATCTTTCATTGGATTAACATACACATTTCGAATTTATAACTTTAAAATAAAGGAATATTTTATTTATATATACTCATCATCATCATCATTATTTCCTTAGTCCTGGACCGTTGGGGCGCTACAGATGACATGTGAATTCTCCTGCCCCATTCGTCTCTGTCTTCTGCACTACGTACATTAATGCCCAGTGTTAGTCCTATCTACTCTTTGATGTCATCCTCTCACCTTTTTCTTTGTCTTCCTCTTCTTCTCCCTCCTCTTGTGATGCACTGCAATATTTCTTTGGTAAGCCCTTGTTTCCTTGTTACGTGGCCGCACCATTGTAGATTGTATTTTTTCACGGTAACCATTAGGTCATCGTACTCCACAATTGCCTGGCGAACCATTTATTTCACTGTATTATTGTAGATATTGTCCGTATCGCAGATGCCGAAAATGTTTCTGAAGCATCTCATTTCCATCGCCTTTATTTTCCTTTTAAGATCGGCTATTAATGTCCAGGATTCGCAGGCATACAGGAAAATGGAGAGGACTATTGAGCGCATCATTCTGATTTTGGTCCTGGGGGCTATATTTTTGTCATTCCATATTTTCTTGAGCTTTGTTAGTGCTGTTGTGGTCTGCGCAATCCTGGAAATCAGTTCGGGCTTGGAGCCTTCTTCTGAGACTATTGCTCCTAGGTATTTGAAGCGGCCGACAGTCTCTAATCTTTCCTCCACGACCTTAATTTCAGTGGTGATGCCTGCGTTATTATTTGTCATCAGTTTTGTCTTTTCGGTACTGATTAGCATGCCGTAAGACGACGAGATCTCATCGAGACGCTTTACCAGGTCGGCTAGCTCTTCTTCGTTCCAAGTCAGCACGTCTATGTCGTCCGCAAAGCGTAGGTTGGTGATTGTTCTGCCACCAATGCTGACTGTCCCTTCATGCGCTTCCAGAGCATCTGACATAATTCTCTCTAGGAAGATGTTGAATAGGGTGTGGGGGAAACCAGGCAGCCTTGTCGTACTCAAACCTTGGTCTTGAACCATTCTCCGATGTTGTTGAGGAAGACTGCACTGGTGACCTAATCATAGAGGTTGCATATCATGCTGGTGAGGTTTGGGTTGATGTTGTAGTGCCCCATGGTGGCCCATAAAGCAGCATGCCAAACCCTGTCAAATGCTTTCTTGAAGTCAACAAAGACGTGGTATAGATTTAGTTGGTGTTGAGCACATTTCTCACATAGTATTCGGAGGTTTAGAATCTGCTCAGCAGTACCCCGTCCTTGGCTGAAGCCCGCCTGCTCTTCAGCAATGATTCTGTCGCATATGGTTTTAGTCGGTTCAATATGATTGTCGAGTATGAGCGTTCATTAGGAATTGTTGCGACTCAATATTATGTTCATTAGTTGTTGAACGCTTTTCCCGCGCTTGACTATTATAGTTAGTGAACGCTCTTCCCGCCATTGTATTTATGACGTATT
>CAXITT010001270.1:100939-114520 GCA_964033795.1 Lymnaea stagnalis | reverse complement strand
GGGGGGGGGGGGGGGGGGGGGGGGGATCACCAGAACATGAGGAACTGTATTAATGGGTCGCGGTATTAGGAAGGTTCAGAACCCCTGGTCTACAGGGATTGCATCTAATCGACAATAACATCATGTGTGTGAGCCACATCCAAAACTTACCTCAGCGCTAAGACAGTTTAAAATGAGAACACTCCACGTCCAATGAAAAACCAGCACAAGACTCCACAACCACCGCAAAGTGCTAATCACGATTTCTGTTTTCTTTTTCTTTTTTTTTAACCAAATGCTGAAACATTTCCTTAATGACTGTAATAATTAGGATTGGTCTGAAGGTGTCGCGAATTGACAGGTAACTGGTGTATCGGGTGATCACGTCATGTGGGTTCTTTTCAGGTGGGATGGGGGGGGCAAGGGGTAAGGTGAGGGGTGGGGTTATAATTTGGTTCAATCCCAGTAGGATTATTCCCGTTAATTGCTTTAAAAAATAAAATTAACTTAAAACGAATTGAATCAACTGCACCATGTACGTTTGCAAGGCTTGCCTTCGCTTAATGGCGTAGGGGGGAAAAAATGATCTAACGTTTTAACGTTGAAAAAGGCTGGCTTATGGCTTATGGCTTTAACATGATGTAAAATAGTTTTTAAACATTTGCATGAGTTACAGGTATGCCAAATAAACATTCATTGAAACGCTCATAGCTGCGGGACATCCACTCTAAACTCCCTGAATTCTATGTCTGTATACATCCATGTTTCTAATCCATATATCTATCAATGTATCCATCATGATGTCGACCGTTTGTGAAATATCCACGATTTAAATTTATCCAAGTACCTTTCTGGAGTCTCCATGTACGTGTATACTTGAATTTTAACAATTTTAAAAAAAAAACGTTTTATCGTAAAAAATGTTAAAAAGTGTCCATAGTCTATAAATAGATTAGTTTATCAAGTGCTATTGAACTACAAAAGTGAAAAAAAATCGGTGAACACTCCAGCTAAGTACATTCTGCAAAACAAAAACGAGACGGCTATCCTGCTGAGTGGTTGATTGTAACAACTGAAAGGTGTGTGTATGATTCTCACCGTATGTGAAGCTCCGATGGAATGGACGCTCCGACGCCCGGAGTCCTTGCCAGGAAGATGCCGAGTATGCCGAAACGATCCAATGACCTACACATTAAGTTTATCTCTGGTTTCAGGAGTTATCTAACGTGTCCCGTGGAACGACGACGGCTTACCTGTGAGTTAGTCCCCCCCCCCCCCGCTTTTTTTTTTTGAGTCCAAAACAGTTAGACAAGCAGATCAATGGTTCTCAATTTGGGGCAATTTGGTGGCGCAGTACAGTAAATACGTATTATATACTGCAGGATGTCAGGACATAGGCGGCCATGTTATGTAGAAGAGGAGGTAAAGAGAAAAACGGACAAAGAATATAACAGAGGATGTCAAGGCAAAAAATTGCCAAGTTATATAACAGAGGATGTCAAAAACAAAAAACTGCCAAGTTATATTACGGAGGATGTCAAGATAAAACAAAAAACTGCCAAGTTATGTTACGGAGGATGTCAAGATAAAAAATTGCCAATTTATATAAGAAGGATGTCAAAGCAAAAAACTGTCAAATTATATAACAGACGATGACAAGACAAAAAAAAAAGGCCAATTTATATAACAGAGGATGTCAAGACAGAACCTGTCAGTCATATAACAAAGGATGTCAAGGCAAAATCGGCCACGTTATATAACAGAGTATTTCAATACAAAAACGGCCACGTTAAATAACAGAAGTTGCAATGTTAACCTTCGGAATATGTTAGAAATTTATTTTCGAAAACCTTACAACTGTACCCAAACAGTTGGTACGTGATTTACAGCGGAAGTGCAGTTGTGGGTTCAAATAGCGAATATGTGCGGCAGGGTGCCATCCACCACTCGGGCACTCAACCCATCCACCACTCGGGCACCCAACCCATCCACCACTCGGGCACCCAACCCATCCACCACTCGGGCACCCAACCCACCAACCACTCGGGCACCCAACCCATCCACCACTCGGGCACCCAACCCATCAACCACTTTGGGCACACGGCTATAAATGCAATCAAGGAAATAGAAACGTGGTGACGCCAATTGTGGAGTTTGAATGAGTGAGTTGGGTGCTGCCATCCGACACGGTAAAAACAGAATCTGTGTTTTCAAAAATATATCTTTATTTTTTTTTTTTTTTTTTTTAAATCATGTTTCTTTCCATACAAAAAAAATTTACATTTTAACTCATTCTTGAAGCATGTATCTTTCCGTTTTGGGGGGAAAAAATATCCACGTTTTGATTACCTGAAAGGGGGTCTAGTACGCGGCAGGATTAGGATTCGATGGATAAGTCATCGTCTGATTTAAACTAAGCTGCTCAACAGGGCAGGGCGGGTGGACCCGGTTGTAAATTACAGCGGTTCTCAAACTTAGCTCTCATCTTAGCAACATCCTGGAGCAGGAAGTACCATTTCAGCATCTGGTGGATTCGGTGATGTTGGATCGTACGGAAAGCCCCGCACGATCTCTATCCCTATCTCTCTCTCTCTCACTCCCTCCCTTCATACCTCTCTCTATCCCTCTCCCTCTCTCCTCTCTATCTCTCTCTCTCTCTCTCTCTCTTCTCCTCCACAAAGTGCGTTCGAGACCACTCACTGTACGGCATTTCATATTGTCATACTTCTATACATTACGAGTATTTCTGTCTGTACGTTTGTAGGTACCCGCTGGTAAGCATCTGTAGATACAGTCGCAGAGACTGTCAGATAGTGGACCAATATGAAGCACGCGTGTACGAAAAAAGAGATATAGTGTGACATATGACCCAGCATAAGGACACTAAGGATTTTCCCCACATGTTGGATATCTGTGAGACAGATAGTAGTGTATGATTTGTCAGATCAATGATTACCCGAGGCACGCCTGTCAAACTCGCGCTACGAGGCGAACCCCGGTGTTGAAGATTAACTCACTTGAACACCGGTGTTGAAGATTAACTCACTTGAACACCGGTGTTGAAGATTAACTCACTTGAACACCGGTGTTGAAGATTAACTCACTTGAACACCGGTGTTGATGATTAACTCACTTGAACACCGGTGTTGATGATTAACTCACTTGAACACCGGTGTTGATGATTAACTCACTTGAACACCGGTGTTGATGATTAACTCACTTGAACACCGGTGTTGAAGATTAACTCTTTTTTCTGTGACCACGTTTGCCGTACTTAAATGTTGGACGAGAAATTGTCATCTCTCCAGTTCTAAGTGGTGAGGCCAGGATGTCATATCTCTCCAGTTCTAAGTCGTGAGGCCAGGATGTCATATCTCTCCAGTTCTAAGTCGTGAGGCCAGGATGTCATATCTCTCCAGTTCTAAGTCGTAAGGACAGGATGTCATATCTCTCCAGTTCTAAGTCGTAAGGACAGGATGTCATATCTCTCCAGTTCTAAGTCGTGAGGCCAGGATGTCATATCTCTCCAGTTCTAAGTCGTAAGGACAGGATGTCATATCTCTCCAGTTCTAAGTCGTAAGGACAGGATGTCATATCTCTCCAGTTCTAAGTCGTGAGGCCAGGATGTCATATCTCTCCAGTTCTAAGTCGTAAGGACAGGATGTCATATCTCTCCAGTTCTAAGTCGTAAGGACAGGATGTCATATCTCTCCAGTTCTAAGTCGTAAGGACAGGATGTCATATCTCTCCAGTTCTAAGTCGTGAGGCCAGGATGTCATATCTCTCCAGTTCTAAGTCGTAAGGACAGGATGTCATATCTCTCCAGTTCTAAGTCGTAAGGACAGGATGTCATATCTCTCCAGTTCTAAGTCGTGAGGCCAGGATGTCATATCTCCCGTTCTAAGTCGTAAGACAAGAATGTCATCTCTCCAGTTCTAAGTCGTAAGACAAGAATGTCATCTCTCCAGTTCTAAGTCGTAAGACAAGAATTGTCATCTCTCCAGTTCTAAGTCGTAAGGCAAGGATTCAATCCTTTTTTTTTTCTATGTACAATTCAAAAAGTTTAGTTTCCCGAGAGCTGAAGAAAAGACCCATTGATACTACACAGAACCGGGGAGGAAATGGGGAGAGGGGGGGACTGGGGAGGGATATATACAAGGGAAGGGGTGGTGATGCCTTAAAGGATGAGATGATTTTTTTTTTTTTAAAGATGATCATTAAAAATACCACCCATTGTGTTTGTAACTGTTTGTTGTTGGTTTTTTTTTGGTGGGGGAGGGGGGTAGATACATTACAAGGGGTAGGAATACCCATCCCGCAAAATACTCCGAGGGAAGTCCAGGTCCCTGATTGGACAAAGACACTAATCTCAAGTTGCCAGATAACGCTCATTGTCAAAGTAAAGTCGGGTGCTGTGCTCAGTGATAGCACGGGCAATGCGGTCAAGTGTTTCAGGTATACAGCTGGCGTAGCTAAAAATAAATCTGAAATTTGATACGTATTTATTTTCCTTTTCTTTTTCTGTCGAAAAGATATAGTTCCCCTTCCTTAGACGTCCCTAGTAAACTTCTCTATAGCTGCACACTATCATATGTAAGTTACACTACAAAATAATATGTTTAAAATGGCGGTCTATCTTGCATACTTGGTATGATGGGATGATTTTTAGATTGTTCTCGTTAGTAATGGAAGATACTTTTAAAAAATAAAAAACAAACGATAAGTACGTTTTAATAAATATAATACAATTTATGGATGTTGTAAAGACATTTTTTTTTTTAAAATTAGAAGACGCATCACTACAAGCAGGGCTGGAATGTAACAACCAAAACAAAAGAAAATAAATGACTGTGTCAAGAGAAGAACAGACAGATGAAGCCATTCGAATTAGAGACCAGACTTTTGAAAAATTAAATCAATTCAAATAACCTTTATTAAATGAAATGAACGCATTACTATTAGAAATAAAACGAAGAATATCGGCCGGAAACGGGGCGTACATACTTACTTCAGTAGTCAGAAAATACTCAAAAAAAAAAAAAAAAAAAAAATAAAAAAATTACAAGAGAAAAAAAAAAAACATAAAAAAAAAANGGAAAACCGGTCCTTAACCAAAACCGAATCCGGAATTTTTTTTGAAAGATATTTCGTTGACGGAAAATTGATCGATGGAAATTTGATCGAACGGAAATTTGGTCAAATTCTTTTTTTTTTTTTTTCAATTCACACGATCTAATTTTGCGTCAAATTTCTTTTTTTTTTTTAACGTTCTGCACTATAAAGTAAAACAAAATAATGCGTTCAAAAAGAAATTTGACTCAGACAGGGATATCACAGAGAAAAGGGATATCACAAGGACAAGGGATATCACAGACAAGGATATCACATAAGCGGAGATGAAACCCACTTTATCCACCTACAGGCCCTAGGCGCGTCCATGAACTTCTGGTATTTCTTATTATACGACGACACAATAGCCTTACACCATCCTATCGTATCAGCAAGACGGGCCCCATACCATCCTGTATTTTCAGCAAGAGGGGCCCCATACCATCCTGTCGCATCATCAAGAGGGGCCCCATACCATCCTGTCGTATCAGCAAGTGGGGCCCCATACCATCTTGTCAAATCAGCAAGATTGGCCCCACACCATCCTGTCGTACCAGCAAGAGGGGCCAGGGGGCCCCCACACCATCTCTCGTATCAGCACGGGTGACCCTGCATAAGCCTGTCGTTCACCGTAATGTACAATTAGAAATAGGTGGCCTTACGGTCGTTATCAAATTCTGGACACAAATAGTCATTAAACCCGTACGCCTAAGTTTCACCTTAAAGTCACAGCGAAATATGTCCCCTGTACTTTCCAAATTTACACGCTATCTTACCTCAATATACGCTACCCCTAGTGAGTGCGGCCGTCCTGGTGTCAGATTTCTCGTATTTGAACAAAGAACGTTTCTAGTTGACATTTCAATTCAACTGTCTTGCTGTATGTACACTATCAGTCGCTGGCTGGGGTAGACGCCGGTGGCCTTGCACTCTGACAATCTTATCAGTGGGTTACCACGCATTGTACAAAACGACCAGTGGTAGCCGAAGCCTGAGCCCACCCCAGAGTCTTAGTGGGAGTCGTACAAAAAATAAATTATTATCATCCCGACTCCGAATGTCTGACGAATTGTCCTCAGAACTATTAACCTACGCAGTTATCTACAGGTGCGACATTCAGTTTCATCAATAGAACGGTCACATTTCAGCCTGACAGTGTCGGCGCTAATATGGTCATATGTTGGTGTAACAGTGTCGGCGCTAATTGGTCACATTTTGGTGTAACAGTGTCGGTGCAAATATGATCACATTTTGGTGTTACAGTGTCGGTGCTAATATGGTCACATTTTGGTGTTACAGTGTCGGTGCTAATATGGTCACATTTTGGTGTTACAGTGTCGGTGCTAATATGGTCACATTTTGGTGTTACACTGTCGGTGCTAATATGGTCACATTTTGGTGTTACAGTGTCGGTGCTAATATGGTCACATTTTGGTGTTACAGTGTCGGTGCTAATATGGTCACATTTTGGTGTTACAGTGTCGGTGCTAATATTGTCACATTTTGGTCTTACAGTGTCGGTGCTAATATGGTCACATTTTAGGCATAACAGTGTCACTAATATGGTCTCATTTGTGGCATAAAAGTTTCACAAATATGGTCTCATTTGTGGCATGACAGTGTCACTAATATCGTCTCATTTTAGCATAATGGTGTCACCAACAAGGTCACATTTCTATGTTATAGTCTCAACACTAATATCTTCCCATTTCATTTTTTGTTCCAGTTATACCACTAGACTGATCACACTTCAGTGTCAAGGTTTCGCACGCTAACAAGGTCACATTTCAATATTACAGCTACAGTGCTAGCATGTTCACAAAGGACCATTAAATATTTGTTCATATAAGGTTTCAATGATGACTACGAGCCTTCACGTCCCGGTATCGCTGTTTGTTTATTGAAATTTAAAAAAAAAAAGAAAGAAAGAAAGAATCTAATATTTGAGGTCAGAATGTAGCGCCTCGATAAAAAAAAATGGCTTAACTTGATATGTAGTGAATAAAGACAATGTTGTGTGATGATATATCTAGGGATGATCGAATGGCATCATGTCATGCTGAGATCAACAGAGCACAGTATAAAATTCCCTATAACTGCACCAAACAATGTGGAAGTATGTGTTCAATAGCCGCGCAAACCAAAATTCCTCCACTAAATGGTTTTCTTTTTTTTTTAAATAACAAAAACCTGTGATAGTAACTTTTGTTGTTTTAAACAAAAAGTTGTTATCTTTACCATTTAAATAGTTGTCCTTTTTTTCTCTCCAAAAATGTTTCATTTATTAAAATTATAAAGGAACAAAATAGGAACTTGAAACTATTTTTTTTACAAAAATTGATATGCCGATGACGTCATATTGATTAATTTATTAATTTTCCGTGAAGTTATGAGGCAACGAAAAGTGATTCAATGTCAAGGTTTTCCTGGTCGGTGGAGGTTTTAGACAAACAGGCAAGGTTTTCCTGGCCGGTGGATTTTTTAGACAATCAGGCAAGGTTTTCCTGGCCGGTGGATTTTTTAGACAATCAGGCAAGGTTTTCCTGACCGGTGGAGGTTTTAGACAGTCAGGCAAGGTTTTCCTGGCTGGTGGAGGTTTTAGACAATCAGGCAAGGTTTTCCTGGCTGGTGTAGGTTTTAGACAAACAGGCAAGGTTTTCCTGGCTGACGGAGGTTTTAGACAAACAGGCAAGGTTTTCCTGGCTGGTGTAGGTTTTAGACAAACAGGCAAGGTTTTCCTGGCTGGTGGAGGTTTTAGACAAACAGGCAAGGTTTTCCTGGCCGGTGGAGGTTTTAGACAGTCAGGCAAGGTTTTCCTGGCTGGTGGAGGTTTTAGACAATCAGGCAAGGTTTTCCTGGCTGGTGTAGGTTTTAGACAAACAGGCAAGGTTTTCCTGGCTGGCGGAGGTTTTAGACAAACAGGCAAGGTTTTCCTGGCTGGTCTAGGTTTTAGACAAACAGGCAAGGTTTTCCTGGCTGGTGGAGGTTTTAGACAAACAGGCAAGGTTTTCCTGGCCGTTTGAGGTTTTAGACAATCAGGCAAGGTTTTCCTGGCCGGTAGAGGATTTAGACAATCAGGCAAGGTTTTCCTGGCTGGTGTAGATTTTAGACAAAAAGGCAAGGTTTTCCTGGCCGGTGGAGGGTTTAGACAAACAGGCAAGGTTTTCCTGGCCGGTGGAGGTTTTATACAAACACACCCATATTTTAGAAGAATGAGAACCGACATTATTGAAAGCTGCATTAAATCCGACAATTTTGCGGATGAACTTCTTCAGTAGCCGCTAACCGTGAAAGTGCGAAGTGCTGGCCATGAAGAGCATCATACATTGCTGTTGTGTGAATGGGCAAGGGTCATCATCCACCCATCAAAGGCATCTACTACTGCACCATTGCAGTACCTCAGCCGATAATCGAGACCCGAGATATCATCGCTTGCATTTTATGTGTCCAGGTTTCCTGGGATGTCACTGAAATAATTGGTGAAGCGTGCCGTCGAAGCGTCAAGAAATCAACAAACACTAGAGGTCAATCGATCAAGAGATCATCGAAGTGATAACAAGATGTGTCGCAATCAATTTCAGTAATATATGTACCGTCCTTTATTTTGTAACTCAACAAATTTCCATCATCCTGGGCTCAAATGAAATCGTAAATTTGTAAATATATATGAAAAAAATCGGTCAAGAGACCCAAAAGTTTGAAAGTTGTCCATTCGAAAAGATCACAATCGGAGAAATTTCCTTATCAACACCAGGAACAGAAACATTGCAAATCCCATCTACATGCATAGTAGCCAAAATGATCAATAAATTGATCGTGGGCCCTTAAGATATAGAAGAAGAAGGAGAATGATGTGGGGCGTTAATTAAATCAGACGCACTTCTGGTAGTGTTTGATAGACAAGTTGTTGTTTTGTTGTTGCCGTTTGTTTGTTTGCGTTTTAAATTTACCGCCCATGTGTAAATGCGAACATATTCAGCCCCGAAATATAGTGACTGAGCACTGAGTCACTACCAGTCCGTTTCAATGATAGGTGATGAGATTTTTTTTTTTTTTTTTGTTGGGGGGGGGGGGGGGGGGTTTAATGTGCGTGTCCGCGGGCGACAAGTGGAGAGATGTTTAAAGATCACGTGATTTGCTGTTAATGTTAATGAGTTCGTTGCAGGGTCACTGCGACCCGGTGTCATAGTGAGGACCTCATGATGGACAGGAAGCGGGATCTTATATTTTAATCTCACAGCTTGATCTTAATCTCACAACATGGTCTTAATCTCAGGAGATGATTTCAATCTCACAACATGATCTTAATCTCACAAGATTAGCTTAATCTCACAACATGATCTTAATCTCATAACATTATCTTAATCTCACATGATCTTAATCCCACAACATAATCTTAATCTTACGAAATGATTAATCTCACATGATCTTAATCTTACAACATAATCTTAATCCCATAACATTATCTTAATCTCACGAAATGATCTTAATCTCACATTATTTTAATCTCACAACATGATCTTAATCTCATAACATGATCTTAAACTCACGAGATGATCTTAATCTCACGAAATGATCAAATCGATAGCAGGTAACTGTGTAATGTAGGATTGCCTTAACCCTAATCCTAACCCGGTGTAATGTAAGCTTGCCTTAATCCTAACCTAACCCTAACCCGGCGTAATGTAAGCTTGCCTTAATCCTAACCTAACCCTAACCCGGTGTAATGTAAGCTTGCCCTACCCTAACCCTAACTCTAATCTAACCCTAACCCGGTGTAATGTAAGCTTGCCCTAACGCTAAACCTTATCCAAACCATTTTTCCTTCAGCCCACTCTCGTAAAATTGTGTTGTGCTCAAAATACAATTTTCATGTTTGCGAATCCCTTAATTTAAAACTGCGCTTATCTCAACAGAGAAAAGCTGAGAAATGTTTAATTTTTTTTTAAATTCTTACGAAATATTAATGGTTAATCAAACGTATTTCAACCATTATAAAACTATTCAACTAATTAATTTTTTAAAACTTCATCATTCTTCCAATATGTCCTAACGATCAGTAGTAATTGATCGTAAAGTGAATTTACTTCTCTTGCGCCGAAAATGCCACACACATCTACGTAATTTTTTTTTAAATTGCCGCCAGGGGTGGACCGCCCGCCCGCTCCCCTGCTCCCCTTCCCCCGATGGACCCTTTCTACGTCACCGAAACGGGGGTCTTCAGTTACGGACCATCCCGCGGCTTCTTCTATACAAATGAAATAATGTAATAGTTGAAACATGATACGGAAGTACAAAACACGTCTGGTGCAGTTTGCACGCTGGGACGTGTTGTACAGTTGCATGCTGGGACGTGTTGTACAGTTGCATGCTGGGAGCATAAGATACAATTCAGAAATGAGCAGCTCACCAATCCGTATTTAACCGTTTCTGAGAAGCGCTGCCATTTTAATGAATTACATTAAGTGGGTGGTATTTTTTTTTTTTCGTTTTTTTTACGTTTTTTTTTTTAATATACATATACTTCTAACCAAATGGAACACTTTCTTTCTTCTCACGGCAGCATCTTATTTTTCCGTCGCGGATTCTTAAACAGTTAATAAGAGAAACGAGCACTTTTCATAACAGACAAATACGGCGACTGAATGGATAGAAAGGCAGTCGTAGAGTCGTTGCACGAGTGAAAGAAAACGAAAGAAAGAAAGTCATCCCGCGTCCAAACAGCCAAAGAAAAATGAAGCCACGAGTATGTATTGTGTCTCAAATCATTCGTTAAAAGACCGGTACTGTACCACAAAGAAATGAAAACTTGCTAATTCTACTACAACTGTTTCCTACCTGTGATAACACGAACGGGAAATAGCAGAAATCGACCCCCCCCGGAGAAGCAGCACCTAAGACTGAGGTATGAGCGTTGACGACGTGGAAGGTCCTTACTTATAACGACGCTGGACAAAACAAATACGTACGTTACACACACGCACGCACACAACACTGGTTCATTTAACAAACAAAACAACAACATTGGGTTTTGTAATGCGCATTGTTATTGGCTCAGGGCTCGTGGGTTCAAGTCGCTGCAAACCATCGAGTCCAAGTGAGAGCAAACATGATTAAAGTACAAAATGTGTTGTTTTTGTCAAGTCTGAATTTGGGACGGGGTCGTGGTGATGGGGGGCACGTCAATTTATATTTACTTTTTTTTTTTTAAATCTTCACATTTCAAATCCAGACCTCGTGTGTCACTACAGATGATGTATTTGTTCGTAAGATTTGTAAAAAGATGAAGTCTAGATATCAAAGATAAAGGGATGTATATTTTTTTCGATAACACAGATAAGGGGTGTATTATTGACGATAACAAAGTTAGGGAACGCATTGCTGGCGATGAAACTGGGGTGCAATAACTCAAGGGATTCTCAGCCTTGTAAAGGGGGGGGGAGATCTTAGGGAAAGGCGGAACGTGTATTATTTTTTTTTAAAGGTTTGCTACTAGTGCTACTAGTGCTACTAGTGCTACTAGTGCTAATGGACTTGGTGGCGATGAAGAAAGAACAAAAAAACGGTTGCTGCTCGGAAGCGTTGAACTGACGAGGTGGTTGGCAAAGTACGGCCCGCGACCTAGGTTTATCCGGCCCGCGACCTAGGTTTATCCGGCCCCCAGCGTAGGTTTATCCAGCCCGCGATCTAGGTTTATACGGCCCCCCAGCGTAGGTTTATCTGGCCCCCAGCGTAGGTTTATCCGGCCCGCGACCTAGGTTTATCTGGCCCCCAGCGTAGGTTTATCTGGCCCCCAGCGTAGGTTTATCCGGCCCGCGATCTAGGTTTATACGGCCCCCCAGTGTAGGTTTATCCGGCCCGCGACCTAGGTTTATCCGGCCCCCAGCGTAGGCTTATACGGCCCGTGACCTAGGTTGATCCGGCCCCCGGCGTAGGTTTATCCGGCCAGCGACCTAGGTTTATCCGGCCTGCGACCTAGGTTTATCCGGCCCCCGGCGTAGGTTTATCCGGCCCCCGGTGTAGGTTTATCCGGCCCCCGCGGATAGTCAATAGTGATGTTGAACTCACCGTAGGTTTAGCGTCAGGGCATATCGTCTGCATCCAACCCGCAGAGAGTAGCATTTTTTTTGATGAGGTTGATGAATCAACAACCCGGGCACAGCTTGTATTGGACAAACCTTGGAGCACCTCACAACATGTCGTTGTAAAAACATGTGCGGTAAAATAGTTTTCTTAAATTTCTGCTCTATTGATATTCGCGCTTGGAAATATTGAATAATATTTTGTGACGTGACGTGTTTAAAAAAAAAATATAGATATAACACATTTTAAAAGCCATTTTTTTGTTGTTGCTCGTTTTAATTTAGGTGTGCCGCGAAAATCTGGCAAGGGTTTAGGTTTGCCGCTTGGGGGTGGGGGGGGGGGAGTTTGCTTTAGTAACTTCGGAAATTACTAAACCCCACCCTTAACCCTACCCCCTCCCCCTTCTGTCCAAAAAATATTTTTTTTTAAAATAATTTAAAAATTTAAGTTAATTAAGGCAATAATCTGAATAAAATTATAACGTAAGTTTTGTTGTGTTCATTTTATTTTTTTTCGTTCGGGTTTTTTTTTTTTATAGGTTATTATTTTTCATTCAGGTTTCACTTTTTTTTTTCATCAGAGCAGAAACTGGTCTAGAAACATCCAAAGCTCTTGTTGTTGCTGTTGTTGTTGTTCTAAACCTCTCAAACTGTTATGGCCTCCTTCCGGAGTTGGGGTACGGTACATTATGTAAAGGAAAAGTCGGAAAGATCCTTCAAAGATATCCGGGTAGCCGGTTCCCCCCCCCCCTCTCACCTCCGTGCACGCACCGGTCGACGGAAATTCGAATGCTTACCCACGCGTGCTTACACCACAAGGGGGTGGGGCGGCTGGGAGGGGGGTGTCGCAACACTGTTGATGTAAACAAGGCGCCCACGGTCACGTTTGTCTGCTCCTTATGAAAACATCACAGGAAAAAATCAAGGCAAAGAGGATCTTTGTAATAGATAAAATTATTTTTTGTTATTATTTATTTATTTATTTAGGCATTTTTATATAGCGCTTATCATAAAGCTCTAAGCGCTTTACAATTATTAAAACATGTAAACTAAGTAAAATAAAAATGAGACACTAGGATAGTAACTACTATTCTATAGAAACAATGAAAATGGCTATAAAAAGAGGACACTTTGACACTTCAGGATTAAGCCGAAACAGAAAATGAGGTAGGGCAAGGAGGGTGCATCACAGGTCATAGGCGGACCTAAACAGATGAGTTTTAAGGGACTTTTTGAAACTGGACGAGGTTTCACTATGACGTATATGGAAGGGGAGCTGGTTCCAGAACGTGGGCCCATGGAAGCAGAAGGAGCGTTCACCGATGGTCTTAGTTTTAGTTCTTGGGATTGAGAGGGTTCTACTGTCAATGGAAGAACGTAGTTGTCTTGTGGGGATGTAAGGAAGCAACAG